>JBBGZY010000746.1:0-65000 GCA_037952925.1 Lithobates clamitans
TTGCAGCCTCTCTCTCTCTCACCATTGCAGCCCCTCTCTCTCTCACCATTGCAGCCTCTCTCTCTCTCTCTCTCTCTCTCTCTCACCATTGCAGCCCCTCTCTCTCTCTCACCATTGCAGCCTCTCTCTCTCACAATTGCAGCCCTCTCTCTCTCACCATGCAGCCCCTCTCTCTCTCACCATTGCAGCCTCTCTCTCTCTCTCAACATTGCAGCCCCCCTCTCTCTCTCTCTCTCTCTCACTATTGCAGCCCCTCTCTCTCTCTCACCATTGCAGCCTCTCTCTCTCTCACCATTGCAGCCCCTCTCTCTCTCACCATTACAGCCTCTCTCTCTCTCACACCATTGCAGCCTCTCTCTCTCTCGCCATTGAAGCCTCTCTTTCACACACCATTGCAGCCTCTCTCTCACCATTGCAGCCTCTCTCTCTCTCCCCATTGCAGCCCCTCTCTCTCTTACCATTGCAGCCTCTCTCTCACCATTGCAGCCTCTCTCTCTCTCTCTCACCATTGCAGCCCCTCTCTCTCTCTCACCATTGCAGCCTCTCTCTCTCTCTCTCTCTCTCACTATTGCAGCCTCTCTCTCACCATTGCAGCCTCTCTCTCACCATTGCAGCCCCTCTTTCTCTCGCTCTCTCTCACTTTTGCAGCCCCTCTCTCTCTCGCTCTCTTTCACCATTGCAGCCCCTCTCTCTCTCACCATTGCAGCCCTCTCTCTCTCTCTCTCACCATTGCAGCCCTCTCTCTCTCAACCATTGCAGCCTCTCTCTCTCTCACCATTGCTGCCTCTCTCTCTCTCACCATTGCAGCCTCTGTCTCTCTCACACACCATTGCAGCCCCTCTCTCTCTCACCATTGCAGACCCTCTCTCTCTCTCTCTCTCACCATTGCAGCCCCTCTCTCTCACACCATTGCAGCCTCTCTTTCTCTCTCCCTCTCTCTCTTTCTCTCTCTCTCTCTCACCATTGCAGCCCCTCACTCTCTCACTATTACAGTCTCTCTCTCTCTCTCTCTCTCTCTCTCTCTCTCTCTCTCTCTCTCTCTCTCTCTCTCACACCATTGTAGCCTCTCTCTCTCTCACCATTGCAGCCTTTCTCTCTCTCTCACACACACCATTGCAGCCCCTCTCTCTCTCTCTCTACCATTGCAGCCCCTCTCTCTCTCTCACCATTGCAGCCCCTCTCTCTCTCTCTCACCATTGCAGCCCCCCCCTCTCTCTCACCATTGCATTCCCTCTCTCTCTCACCATTGCAGCCCCTCTCTCTCTCTCTCTCACCATTGTGGCCCCTCTCTCTCACCATTGCAGCCTCTCTCTCTCTCACCATTGCAGCCTCTCTCTCTCACCATTGCAGCCCCTCTCTCTCTCACCATTGCAGCCCCTCTCTCTCACACCATTGCAGCCCCTCTCTCTCACACCATTGCAGCCTCTCTCTCTCTCTCTCTCTCTCTCTCTCACCATTGCAGCCTCTCTCTCTCTCTCACCATTGCAGCCTCTCTCTCTCTCACCATTACTGCCTCTCTCTCTCTCTCACCATTGATGCCTCTCTCTCTCTCACCATTGCAGCCTCTCTCTCTCTCACACACACACCATTGCATCCCCTCTCTCTCTCACCATTGCAGCCCCTCTCTCTCTCTCTCACCATTGCAGCCCCTCACTCTCTCACCATTACAGCCTCTCTCTCTCTCTCTCTCTCTCTCTCTCTCTCTCTCTCACCATTGCAGCCTCTCTCTCTCACCATTGCAGGCCTCTCTCTCTCTCATCATTGCAGCCTCTCTCTCTCTCTCACCATTGCAGCCCCTCTCTCTCTCACCATTGCAGCCTCTCTCTCTCTCTCACCATTGCAGCCCCTCTCTCTCTCTCACCATTGCAGCCCCTCTCTCTCTCTCGCTCTCTCTCACCATTGCAGCCCCCCTCTCTCTCTCCATTGCATTCCCTCTCTCTCTCAGCATTGCAGCCCCCCCCCTCTCTCTCTCTCTCACCATTGCGGCCTCTCTCTCTCTCTCTCTCTCTCTCTCTCTCTCTCTCTCGCCATTGTGGCCCCTCTCTCTCACCATTGCAGCCTCTCTCTCTCTCACCATTGCAGCCTCTCTCTCACACCATTGCAGCCTCTCTCTCTCTCTCTCACCATTGCAGCCCCCCTCTCTCTCTCACACTATTGCAGCCCCTCTCTCTCACACCATTGCAGCCTCTCTCTCTCTCTCACCATTGCAGCCTCTCTCTCTCTCTCACCATTGCAGCCTCTCTCTCTCTCACCATTGCAGCCTCTCTCTCTCTCACCATTGCAGCCTCTCTCTCTCTCTCTCACCATTACTGCCTCTCTCTCTCTCTCACCATTGATGCCTCTCTCTCTCTCACCATTGCAGCCTCTCTCTCTCTCTCACACACACCATTGCAGCCCCTCTCTCTCTCTCTCACCATTGCAGCCTCTCTCTCTCTCTCTCTCTCACCATTGCAGCCCCTCTCTCTCTCACCATTGCAGCCCCTCTCTCTCTCACCATTGCAGCCCCTCTCTCTCTCACCATTGCAGCCTCTCTCCTCTCTCTCACCATTGCAGCCCCTCTCTCACACACACCATTGCAGCCTCTCTCTCTCTCTCTCTCTCACCATTGCAGCCTCTCTCTCTCTCACACACACCATTGCAGCCCCTCTCTCTCACCATTGCAGCCCCTCTCTCTCACCATTGCAGCCTCTCTCTCTCTTACCGTTGCAGCCTCTCTCTTTCTCTCACCATTGCAGCCTCTCTCTCTCACCATTGCAGCCTCTCTCTCTCTCACTATTGCAGCCTCTCTTTCTCTCTCTCTCTCTCTCTCTCTCTCTCTCTCTCTCTCACACACACCATTGCAGCCCCTCTCTCTCTCTCACCATTGCAGCCCCTCTCTCTCTCACCATTGCAGCCTCTCTCTCACCATTGCAGCCTCTCTCTCTCTCTCTCTCTCTCTCTCACACACACCATTGCAGCCCTTCTCTCTCTCACACCATTGCAGCCCCTCTCTCTCTCACCATTGCAGCCTCTCTCTCTCTCACCATTGCAGCCTCTCTCTCTCTCTCTCTCTCTCTCTCTCACCATTGCAGCCTTCTCTCTCTCACACACACACCATTGCAGCCCCCCCCTCTCTCTCTCTCTCACCATTGCAGCTCCTCTCTCTCTCTCTCACCATTGCAGCCCTTCTCTCTCACACACCATTAGCCTTGTCATAGTTGCCAACAGTCCCGATTTTCCCGGGACAATCACGATTTTGGGACCCTGGTCCCAATTGGAGGCTGTCCCGAATCGGGATTTTCCATAAGGAAAATCGGGAATGTTGTTTTTTTTTATTTTTGGAGCAGCTGGCTCCAGCAAAATGGCAGCCGGCGCCGCCGCTCGATCTTCCCCCTAGTGTTGAGTAAGTTGAGAGAGGAAGGGGGCTCGATCCGTTCAGCCAATGAATCGGCTTCTTTAGCTGCATGGCCCCTCCCCTCTCCACTGAAGCAGAAGACACAGCGCAGCCGTCGCGTCTTGCCGAAAAGTTCCCCAGCCCGTACTGCGCAGTACAGAGGGTCCTTACTTGCCGAGGGGAACTTTCTCGGCAGAACACCGGCCGCTCCTGCACTGAGCGGGGGGGGCTGCACTGAGGGGGGTCTGCACTAATAAAGGGGGGGTCTGCACTAATAGAGGGGGGCCTGCACTAATAGGGGGGGCTGCACTGAGGGGGGCTGCACTAATAGAGGGGGGGCTGCACTGAGGGGGGTCTGCACTAATAGAGGGGGGCTGCACCTGAGGGGGGTCTGCACTAATAGAGGGGGGTCTGCACTGATGGAGGGGGTCTGCACTAATGGAGGGGGTCTGCACTGATGGAGGGGGTCTGCATTGAGGGGGTCTGCACTGATGGAGGGGGTCTGCACTGATGAAGGGGGTCTGCACTGAGGGGGTCTGCACTGATGGAGGGGGGTCTGCACTGAGGGGGTCTATACAGACTTTGCCGGGGCACCTGATGCAAGGACAGACTCTGCCGGGGGCACCTGATGCAAGGACAGACTCTGCCGGGGGCACCTGATGCAAGGACAGACTCTGCCCGGGAGCACCTGTTGCAAGGACAGACTCTGCCGGGGGCACCTGATGCCAGGACAGACTCTGCTGGTGGCACCTGATGCAAGGACAGACCCTGCCGGGGGCACCTGATGCAAGGACAGACTCTGCCGTGGGCACCTGATGCAAAGACAGACTCTGCTGGGGACACCTGATGCAAGGACAGACTCTGCTGGTGGCACCTGATGCAGGGACAGACTCTGCTGGTGGCACCTGATGCAAGAACAGACTCTGCTGGTGGCACCTGATGCAAGGACAGACTCTGCTGGTGGCACCTGATGCAAGGACAGACTCTGCCGGGGGCACCTGATGCAAGGACAGTCTCTGCTGGGGACACCTGATGCAGGGACAGACTCTGCCGGGGGCACCTGATGCAAGGACAGACTCTGCCGGGGGCACCTGATGCACGGACAGACTCTGCTGGTGGCACCTGATGCAAGGACAGACTCTGCCGGGGGCACCTGATGCAAGGACAGACTCTGCTGGTGGCAGGCGACGTGGCGGGTGACACGCTCAGGGATCCCACTGATTCGGCATTATGGTGAGTTGAATGATTTAATTTTATATTACAATGTAATAATAGAAATAATGTGCTTCAATCATCCTGACACCATAACAACCATGGTGCCGGGATGATTGAAGCGTTAACACCAGGTGTTTGGAGTATCTTTATCTGCTGATTGTTAAACTTTCTAGAATACACATATTTCTATTGCGTAGGATCTGGGGCTGCTGTCCCGTCATTCCCCTCTCCCCCTTTCCTTCCCCCCCTTTCCCTCTCCATCCCTCATTCATCTCAGACTCTAACCACACCCTGTTGAGCCACGCCCATTTAAGCCACACCCACTTTTCCACGTACGCAACGCCCATTTTTCGGCTTGTAATTTTTTTTTGCTAAGCCACGCCTACAAACGAATGCCCCGTTCGCTAATTATTGTACGGCTCTGCCTACAGCCAAAAAAGTGTCCCACATATTTTTTTGCAATGTTGGCAACTATGCCTTATTGATAATTTGCATTTTTATTCTCGTGCGTGATTGTGTAGACAGGGCACTGTATTGCCCAGGGGCCTATAATGCTCTTAAGATGGCACTGGATGCCACTGCTCCCAACTGTCCCTGATTTGGAACAAAGTCCCTCTGTCCCTCATTCCTCCTCATTTGTCCCTCAAGTTGGTCTGATCTATATAGTTGTATATAAAATGCACTTTTTATCCTTCAAAAAGTGTTTCAAAGTGCTAAACCTTTCATCCAGTTTCTAAATTGCTGCATTCGTACATTTCAAAAGCCACTATAAAGGAATAGTAGTGGTAAAAAAAGCACTTGTGGGTTTAACCAATCTTTTTTTTGTATAATTCTCCTTTAAGAGGGTGTGGCAGGGGGTGTGTCCTATGCCTAACTATTTTTGCTAATAGGTGTCCGTTGTTCCCATCTCAAAAAGTTGGGAGTTATGTATATGCAGCTGGTGCCCTTTGGAGCAGAGTTTGCAAAATGTCCAATGTGCATGAGGCCTAAACGTTTCTTTTCTTTTTCCTCCTTGAAGAATACAATATCCTATCCCTTACCTGAAAGCAGCATTAAACCTTTATTATATTGCAGCTTGCCAATTCTTAGATGTGATGGCTGCATTCGTTTTGTTTTTAGGCTTTCTTGCCTCAATTTTCACCTGTTGATCCAGCCAGTAAGTCTGTTTTCTTTAATCGCCTGCTGACTGCGCTATAGTTGAATGACGGTTACAGCGGGGCCAACCAGTTCTTTGTAATCACTGTGTCCTCAGGACATGGCTGATCACAGATCGGGGTAAAGAGATGATCGGCGGCTCTTTACCATGTGATCAGCTTTGTCCAATCACAGCTGATCACGATATAAACACAAGACGGTTATCGGCATTCTTTTCCTCGCGCTGACAGCATGAGGAGAGGAGAGCCGATAACTGGCTTGTGTTAAACAGACATATACACTGATTATCAGTGCAGTCATAACAGTGCCCACCAGTGCTGCCAATCAGTGACCACCAGTGCTGCCAATCAGTGCCCATCAGTGCCTCCTTCTCAGTGTCACCTATCAGTGCCTCCCCATCAGTAAAGGAGAAAAATTATCTGTCTGCTAAACTTTATAACAAACTATGAAAAATGGTTTTTTTTTTTTGTGTAAATTTTCTGTCTTTTTTCATTTATTTAGCAAAAAAAAAACCACGTGGTGATTAAATAGCACCAAATGAAAGCTCTATGTGTGTGAAAAAAAAGATACAAACTTTCATTTGGGTACAGTGTGGCATGACTGCACAATTGTCATTCAAAGTGAAGCTGGCCTGGGTAGGAAGGGGGTGAAGGTGCCTGGTAGGCAAGTGGTTAAACAAGCTCTCCTGCAGATGTATCCAGAGGTGCTTACAATGATCAGCTTTATCAGTGTTATCTGGAGTTTGGCTTCAATTTGTTAGTGTATTTAAATCTGCTGAATCTCCATCCATTCCTATGAGGAGGCTGTTCACTGCTGGGATGCAGAATAGAAGTCTCTATGGAGAGGAATGGAGAGTCTTCAGCAGAGTCCGCTAGAGACCTGACTAGAAGGCAGAGGGATGGGAAGCCGGAAATAGCCCGTCCTGCCAATCCAGAGAGCTGTCAGAACTCCTGTCAGAAGGCAACAGAAAAGACATAGGAACCAAAATTCAGGCCGATATTTCCTAGTCGGACGATTTTCAGGATTACACCATTTCCCAGGGGGAGCTGCAGTACAATGCTTCCTTAGTAAACAAACTTGTCCTGTGTTGGGAGCCCACTATGAGGTGACCGGGTGGGCGCACAATGGCCCTGGAGGCCTCCCTGGTGGAGTTCCGCAGGCGCTGGAGGTCAGAGATAAGAGGGGAGCCCACAGCTCCGCCTGGACCGACTTCACCAAAGCGCAGGCGTTCAGAAGGGAGCCCAGAACCCGAGCACCAGAGCCAGGAGGACGGTGTGCCCTGGAAATGTCTCCCCGGATCTCCATCCCGGGACAGAGGAATAGCTGGAAGCCGATACCTGAAACTGGCGGAGAGTCTGCTGGATGACAGACCGGACAGTACACCGGAGGAGGAGAAGCCGAGAGCAAAGGACACAAGCAGGACCCTGGTGGAGCAACTCATCAGTGACCTGGTAATGTACAGAGGAGAGGGGGATATACAATGCATACTGTATACACTATGTGCTGAATCCCCCCCCCCCCCCATCTTCTGTCCTTCTGCCCCCCCCCCCCCCAAACCAGGCTTCTCCTGTCCTTCTGCCCCCCCCCAAACCAGGCTTCTCCTGTCCTTCTGCCCCCCCCCCCCAAACCAGGCTTCTCCTGTCCTTCTGCCCCCCCCCCAAACCAGGCTTCTCCTGTCCTTCTGCCCCCCCCCAAACCAGGCTTCTCCTGTCCTTCTGCCCCCCCCCAAACCAGGCTTCTCCTGTCCTTCTGCCCCCCCCCCAAACCAGGCTTCTCCTGTCCTTCTGCCCCCCCCCAAACCAGGCTTCTCCTGTCCTTCTGCCCCCCCCCCCAAACCAGGCTTCTCCTGTCCTTCTGCCCCCCCCCCCAAACCAGGCTTCTCCTGTCCTTCTGCCCCCCCCCCCAAACCAGGCTTCTCCTGTCCTTCTGCCCCCCCCCCCAACCAGGCTTCTCCTGTCCTTCTGCCCCCCCCCCCCCAAACCAGGCTTCTCCTGTCCTTCTGCCCCCCCCCCCCAAACCAGGCTTCTCCTGTCCTTCTGCCCCCCCCCCCCAAACCAGGCTTCTCCTGTCCTTCTGCCCCCCCCCAAACCAGGCTTCTCCTGTCCTTCTGCCCCCCCCCCAAACCAGGCTTCTCCTGTCCTTCTGCCCCCCCCCCCAAACCAGGCTTCTCCTGTCCTTCTGCCCCCCCCCCCCCCAAACCAGGCTTCTCCTGTCCTTCTGCCCCCCCCCCCCCAAACCAGGCTTCTCCTGTCCTTCTGCCCCCCCCCAAACCAGGCTTCTCCTGTCCTTCTGCCCCCCCCCCAAACCAGGCTTCTCCTGTCCTTCTGCCCCCCCCCCCAACCAGGCTTCTCCTGTCCTTCTGCCCCCCCCCCCCCAAACCAGGCTTCTCCTGTCCTTCTGCCCCCCCCCCCCCAAACCAGGCTTCTCCTGTCCTTCTGCCCCCCCCCCAAACCAGGCTTCTCCTGTCCTTCTGCCCCCCCCCAAACCAGGCTTCTCCTGTCCTTCTGCCCCCCCCCCCAAACCAGGCTTCTCCTGTCCTTCTGCCCCCCCCCCAAACCAGGCTTCTCCTGTCCTACTGCCCCCCCCAAACCAGGCTTCTCCTGTCCTTCTGCCCCCCCCCCCAACCAGGCTTCTCCTGTCCTTCTGCCCCCCCCCCAACCAGGCTTCTCCTGTCCTTCTGCCCCCCCCCCAACCAGGCTTCTCCTGTCCTTCTGCCCCCCCCAACCAGGCTTCTACTGTCTTTGTGCCGCCCCCCCAACCAGGCTTCTCCTGTCTTTGTGCCGCCCCCCCCCCAACCAGGCTTCTCCTGTCTTTGTGCCGCCCCCCCCCCAACCAGGCTTCTCCTGTCTTTGTGCCGCCCCCCCCCCCCCCCCAACCAGGCTTCTCCTGTCTTTGTGCCGCCCCCCCCCCCAACCAGGCTTCTCCTGTCTTTGTGCCGCCCCCCCCCCCAACCAGGCTTCTCCTGTCTTTGTGCCGCCCCCCCCCCCCCAACCAGGCTTCTCCTGTCTTTGTGCCCCCCCAACCAGGCTTCTCCTGTCTTTGTGCCGCCCCCCAACCAGGCTTCTCCTGTCTTTGTGCCCCCCCCCAACCAGGCTTCTCCTGTCTTTGTGCCCCCCCCAACCAGGCTTCTCCTGTCTTTGTGCCCCCCCAACCAGGCTTCTCCTGTCTTTGTGCCCCCCCAACCAGGCTTCTCCTGTCTTTGTGCCCCCCCCAACCAGGCTTCTCCTGTCTTTGTGCCCCCCCCCAACCAGGCTTCTCCTGTCTTTGTGCCCCCCCCAACCAGGCTTCTCCTGTCTTTGTGCCCCCCCCCAACCAGGCTTCTCCTGTCTTTGTGCCCCCCCCCCAACCAGGCTTCTCCTGTCTTTGTGCCCCCCCCAACCAGGCTTCTCCTGTCTTTGTGCCGCCCCCCCCCCAACCAGGCTTCTCCTGTCTTTTTGCCGCCCCCCCCCAACCAGGCTTCTCCTGTCTTTGTGCCCCCCCCTCAACCAGGCTTCTCCTGTCTTTGTGCCCCCCCCCCCCAACCAGGCTTCTCCTGTCTTTGTGCCCCCCCCCCCAACCAGGCTTCTCCTGTCTTTGTGCCCCCCCCCCCAACCAGGCTTCTCCTGTCTTTGTGCCCCCCCCCCCCAACCAGGCTTCTCCTGTCTTTGTGCCCCCCCCCCCCCAACCAGGCTTCTCCTGTCTTTGTGCCCCCCCCCCAACCAGGCTTCTCCTGTCTTTGTGCCGCCCCCCTCCCAACCAGGCTTCTCCTGTCTTTGTGCCCCCCCCCCCAACCAGGCTTCTCCTGTCTTTGTGCCGCCCCCCTCCCAACCAGGCTTCTCCTGTCTTTGTGCCCCCCCCCCCCCCAACCAAGCTTCTCCTGTCTTTGTGCCCCCCCCCCCCCAACCAGGCTTCTCCTGTCAAAGTGATTTCTCAGCAAATAAAACATGGAGACCTGGGTGAATGGGGGAGTTTGCTTTAAATATTCAAAAATTAGTTAAATAGAGTTTCTTTGTGGTGCTCAGATATTGTGTAATTCAACTTTAATGACTCGAGCTCCATGTCTACAATCAATCCAAGTTTCTGTAATAAAATATAGGCTCCTTTCACACGACCGTTCTGATCAGGTATGTTTGTCTGTTTTTTCAGGCGGACCCGATCAGATGGTCCATTCACCTCTACGGACTGGTGTCTGTTTACACCCTCCTACCTCCAATCCATTCCCAGTCTGCTAAAACACAGAATCCGATCAGATCAGTGTTAGTCAGGTGTAAAGGGACAGCGGCGTCTGTTTACACCTGACTGCCTATAGAGCAGACTCTGTCCTGTAGAAACTGAGTGGACACGGAACTCTTATCTCCCCGCTCTGCTATGATCAGTGGACAGATTCTCTGCTGATCAGAACGGAGTCTGCCCCGTGTGAAAGGAGCCTAATTTAGTTACTGGTTAAAGGGCATTTCCATTTTACTTTTAATACTTTTTCTGAGTAAAAATATTTGTCAATGGAATGCATTGTAAGGCACAGGCTGGCATGGTTGTGGATAGTGTTTATCCGTCATCTCGGTTCTTCACCTATGCATGGCGATGGACTTCAAAATTTGTGTCTGTTATAGAGAAAACACATTTCTCTGATCTTAAAAAGTTCTGTTCAGGGTCTTGCAGCCCAGATGTTTTGTAAAGCTTTGGGTGGGATGAAGCCTCCAGTCCTAGGTCCACATCTTATCTGTAGAGATAAGCTTGGGCATCCTCCGAAACTCCTCTTTAACCCAAACTCTGAACTTATGCTTTTTTTTTTTTTGTGCTCCAATGAGCTGCGGGATGGGTCATTTCACGCAAGCTGTTCCTGGGTGTCCTTGTCTCATATATGGATTACTGATGCCAATACCAGTTGAGCCTGCCACCCTTAGAACTTGGAGCTTAGATGCTAACAGCCCCTTAAAGAGATAGACCTCTATTATTGAGCAAAGTGACGGAGCTTGTAAAATGGCCTATGGAAATGGATTTGCTAACCAACAAGAGACTAACCACCCAGTAGAAGCAAATCTCACCAGGTCTCCTTAAAGGGAAAGCGGCAAGTGACCCTGTGTCTACAGCAGCAGATACAGTCCCTGTTAAAGAGGCAGGTGTCAGTGCATGGGCCTATTTCTATATCTTGACAGCTGCTACAAAGCACTTTGCAGAAATTATTTCCGAAAGAGGATGTTTAAGCCTACCTTCACCCAAGGAGCAGTGAGCAGATATTCTAGCACCCTTTCTACGGGGAAGCCAGACAAGGCCTACTTTGACTTACAACTACAGAATGCCAAGGCCTATCCTAAACTTAAAGGAAAAACCTTAGCCTTGTTTTTGCTTATCATGGCTATCTTGAGCCTAGTTTGTGGTCGCATATTGATGATACAGTGAATATAAAAAGTCTCTCTACAGATCACCCCACAGAATTTCAATCGGATTCAGGTCTGGGCTCTGGCTGAGCCATTCCAAAACGTAATTCTTCTTCTGGTGAAGCCATTCCTTTGTTGATTTAGATGTATTCTTTGGGTCGTTTTCATGCTGAAAGATGAAGTTCCTCTTCTTGTTCAGCTTTCTAGCAGAAGCCTGAAGATTTTGTGCCAATATTGACTGGTATTTGGAACTGTTCATAATTTCCTCTACCTTGACTAAGGCCCTGCTCCAGCTGAAGAAAAACAGCCCCAAAGCATGATGCTTCCACCACCATGCTTTACGGTGGGTATAGGTATGGTGTTCTTTTGGTGTTGTGGAGTGTTTTTGCACCAAACATATCTTTTAGCATTATGGCCAAAAAGTTCAACCTTGGTTTTTAGCAAACCATAACATATTTTCCCACATGCTTCTGGGAGACTTCTGATATGTTTTTGCAAAATATAGCTGGGCTTGGATGTTTTTCTTTGTACGAAAAGGCTTCTGTCTTGCCACTCTACCCCATAGTCCAGACACATGAAGAATACGGGAGATTGTCTCATGTACCATACAGCCAGTACTTGCCAGATATTCCTGCAGCTTCTTTAGGCTGGGTTCACACTATTGCGAACTGGATGCGGCTTTCCCTGAATCCAATTCGCATGTCAGGAGATTGTGACTGGCTCTCTATGGAGCTGGTTCTCACATCTCCAGAACGGATTGCACAGGAGGCCTGTGCATCTTCTGGTCTGAAATGGTACCTGAAACGGTGAACGGGTACGCAATGGACACCTGCTGTGAGCCACTCTGTTCTGTGGTATGGACCCAGCCTAAATGTTGCTGTAGGCTTTTTGGCCAGTTTTCTTCTTGTCTTTTCATCAATTATGGAGGGACGTCCAGTTCTTGGTAATGTCATTGTTGCGCCATATTTTCTCCACTTGATGATGACTGTCTTCACTGTGTTCCATGGTATATCTAATGCCTTGGAAATTCTTTAGTACCCTTCTCCTGAATGATACCTTTTTAAAAGTGAGATCACTCTGAAGCTTTGGAAGCTCTCTGCGGACAATTGCTCTTGCTGTGGGATGCAACTAAGAAAATGTCAGTAAAGAGCTACTAGAACAGCTAAACTTTATTTGGGGTTAATCAGAGGTACTTTAAATGATGGCAGGTGTGTACTGACTCCTATTTAACATGTGTTTGAATGTGATTGCTTAAGGCTCGGTTCACACTGGGGCGACTTGGGATCCGACTTGTACGCCCTCAAGTCGCCCCAAGTCGCTTTGCATATAGATTACAATTGTAGTGAATTGAACTGTCTTAACTGACACTACTGAAGTCGCTCCGACTTCAAAAAAGGTTCCTGTACTACTTCTATCTGACTTGTAGGCGACTTGTACCCATTCAACTCAATGTAAGTCGCCTGCAAGTCGGATCTCTCAAGCGACTTTGCAGAGAAAACCCCTCCCTCCCCCCTCCCTCCCAGAGAGGTGATTGGCCACAGGCGAAGTCGCCTGTCATGGAGGCGACTTCAAGTCGCCTCGTGATTTGCTGAAGTCGCGCTAAAGTCGCGCTGAAGCCGCGGTACAAAGTCGCGCTAAAGTCGTGTTGCCCATGTGTGAACCGACCCTAATTCTGAACACAGCGACATTCTCGCTTATGTAACCACATTATTTTATTTTTAAAAGATTTCAGTTTGTTTTCCAATTGAGTTGTAAAGTTTATAGGTCACATTAAAGGTAGAAAAAGTTCTGAAATGGTTTATCTTTGTTTCATTCTTTTACATCACAGAAACCTGACATTTTAACAGGGGTGTGTAAACTTTTTATATCCACTGTATGTTCCACCTTGCAAACAAGTGGCAGCTGGAGGTGCTCAAGCCTGCTCAGATGGTAGAGCCACTGGTCTTGACCATTATGTTAAAGCCTTGCTTAAATATATATAACGGCAGTAAATTCAAAAAGGCTTATAGAGCCCTCTCATAAATTTTAAAAGGCATATATTTTTTAGTGGTACAAAAATATCACCCACAAAACCCTTCCTCTCCTCTCATCATTTGTCATTTATTATGCAATTGCCAATCGGTGCTGCCTATGGCCTCTTTCACACGAGGGATCCGTATGTCCGTTTTTCATCCTTCCGTTTTTGGATGAAAAACGGACATACATGTATCCCTATGGAGCGTCGGATGTCAGCGGTGACATGTCCGCTGACATCCGACCCGCTCCGATCCGAAAAATGTAACGGAGGAAAAACCTACTTTTCCCTCCGTTTTCGGATCGGATCGGATGACGACGGACACTACGGGCCGTCATCATCCGATCCCCCCATAGGGGAGAGCGGCGCTCTGACAGGTCCGCCGCTGCACAGTGTGCAGCGATGCACCTGTCATCTTCCTGCTCAGCGGGGATCGGCGGAGCTATCCCCGCTGAGCAAGCGGATGTTCACGGGGCGGATCATGACTGATCTGCCCCGTGTGAAAGAGCCCTATCAGTGCCCATCAGTCCAACTGTAACATGACATTAAAAAAAAAAGAATCTGTATCGGCGAGTACTTGGAAAAAAGTGCTGGTACTTGTACTCCATCTTAACGTGGTATCGGGACAACCCTAACACAAAAGCGATATAGCTACTGAAACAGTGACTAATGTCGAAGTTTGCGAACGAGTTGATTTACTAAAACTGGAGAGTGCAAAATCTGATGCAGCTGTGCTTTGAAGGCCAATCGGCTTCTAACTGTAGCTTGTTTAGTTACGCTTTTACCAAAAAAAAAAAAACCTAGAAGCTGATTGGTTTCTTTGCAGAGCTGCAGTAGATTTTGCACTCCAGTTTTAGTAAATCAACCCCAGCTCCTTCGATAGCTCAGCTGGTAGAGTGGATCACTGTATAGGAAAATCTTGCAAAAAAAGTAAATCAACCACAGTGTGTTGGCTTGGAAATATTATAGTAAGCATTTATTTCACCCGGCTAAGGAGTTTGATGTCTGACAGTATAAAATTTCATGCAATGTGGGCAAGAAGGCCTAATAATCCTAAAGTGGAACTTTAACCATAACAACTTGATAAAAAATAACGTTCTTTACCAAGGAGCATACATTCCATATTAATAATTATGCTACCAAAATTTGCGTGTGTTATAAATTGCCTCCGACATTGTTTGTTTTTTGTTTCTTCTTACTAGAGGCCACTATTTAGCTGAAGCACAGAGCTCCTGAGCAGCAGTAAACCTTAAGGCTGTCATCAGATCAGGCTCTAGTGGCACAATGACAAAAAATAGAGAACAACTGAACATGTGCAGAGCAGGACAGTGTATTACAAGTTTTTAAACAGTAGGGGCACTTTTTTTTATATTTTACATCGCTATACCTGCAAAAGGGGCCAGCCTGAAGTGATCTAACAGAACCTAGTTTTCTGACTACAGTTCCAATTTAACCTCTTCACGCCCACGGTATAGCCAAAAGACTGCTACACTGCGGGACTACATTGCTGGGAGGGCGTCCATGTACGTCCTCCCGTGCATGCAGGGTGAGGGTGGCGCGCTTTGTGATTAGCGAGTCCATCAGACTTGGCTGATCAGAGTCAGGAGCCAATCCTGGCCCTTTACCACGTGATCAGCTGTCAACCAATGACAGCTGATCACCTGATGTAAACATGCCTGAGTGGCTCTGAAATGTTGCACTTGTTCTTGTGATCTTTCTGCAATAAAAGCCTTTGGACGATATTTAAGGATCCTTTGGTGTGCTGGCAAATATATGCATTTATCTGTATGGGGCTTTAGGCCTCCTGGAGTTGGGCTTTAAAGCGGAGGTTCACACAAAAATTGAACCTCCGCTTTTCGGAACCCTCCCTCCCTCTGGCGTCACATTTGGCACCTTTCAGGGGGGAGGGGGATACAGATACCTGTCTGATACAGGTATTTGCACCCACCTCCGGCATAGACTTCCACGGGAGTCTATGCCTCTTCCTGTCCCCCTGCACTGTCTGCTGGGACACACACGGGTCCCAGGAGATAGCGGGGAGCAGTTGGGAGGCGCAAGCCGACTCGCGCATGTGCAGTAGGGAATCGGGAAGTGAAGCCGTAATGCTTCACTTCCTGATTCCCCCACAGTAAATGGCGGCAGCTGCCAAGGACCGAGGGACGGTTCGGCCTCGGGTGCCAACACTGCAGGATTCGGGGACAGGTGAGTGTCCTTATTTTAAATGTCAGCAGCTACAGTATTTGTAGCTGCTGACTTTAAAAAAATGTTTTTTCGCGGGACTCCCTCTTTAATTTGTCTCAGCTGCTCACCTGCTTTTATATATGAGAGCTGACAAACATTAAGCCCCCGTTCACATTGGGCCGATGTCAAATCGCAGCCTATTGCCGGCACTGTCTGAATCGGTGCGAAGCTGACTTTGCTGAGCCGCACTGATTGCCAAAGTAGTTTCTGCACTACTTTTGGTGACTTCGGGGGTGATTTAATAGACATCTGTGCATGAAACCTTTCAAATCGCTTGCACTGAAATTTGGGTTTGAAATCGTGCGAGTTATTCGGTTATACCGATATTTCGGCCAGCTCTCCTTTCGATAGCCGATATTATTTGTCGATTATTTTGTACATTGAAACATCCTTTTTTTTATATTTATCTATTTATTTACTGTATTTATTTTTATCACTGTTGATGCACATGTAGACATCCCTTGTGACAGTAATAAGGCATTGACAGGTATTCTTTATGGATAGATCGGGGGACCCCAAACCCCTCCTCTGCACTTAAAAAGTATTTAAAATATCAAGAGCGGCATTTTTGAACATTTTTTATTTTTTTAAAACTGGGCCTTTAAGATGCCAGTAATCAGGGAAGTGATGTCATGACATTGCTTCCGTGTTACTACATCTGAGACCCGAACAAAGCCAGCAGACATGCCGGCTGGTTGATCGGGCCTTCTGGTGGGATGGGAGAGCCGGGCGAGTGGCGGAGGGAGAAGGGGGACGTCCCCTTCCGCTGCTTGTAATAACAGCCGAGTGGCTGCTGTGCCGCATCAGTTGTTATTACAATAAAGCAAACCCCTTGAGGTAATATCGGTCAGTTTTTTGAACGATACCAATACTTCTGAAAAAGTAAATATCAGCTGCACTGATAATTGGTCGATCCCTATTTCAAACCTGCCCTCAGTGTGAACAAGGGCTTAAGGCTCTTTCTCTCTGCTCTGGGAGTCAACTGCTGGATGAAAAGCCTGGCTGCTGACAGAATGCTAAAAAAGGTACATATACTATCGGTTTGTTTGGGGAAATAATTAGGGGGCACCCTGTTACGTTTTGTTAGTAATTTAACCACTTGCTGATTGTTGTACTGCGGCAGAATGGCACGGCTGGGCGAAACGACGTTATGTAACGTCGCTTCGCCCTGTGGGCACTAGGGGCGTGCACGCGCCGCCGCTCACCCCCCAAACCGTTGCGTGTCCCCGGCGGTCACGATCACCGCCGGGCTCCCGCGATCGCCGCTGACACACAGAGAATCGGGATCTATGAACAGCGATCTGTCATCTCCTCTACACTGTCCCCTCCCTCCTTCAGTTAGAACACACACCAGGGAACAAATTAACCCCTTACTCGCCCCCTAGTGTTAACCTCTTCACTGCCAGTGACATTTTTGCAATAATCAATGCATTTTTATAGCATTGATCGCTGTATTAATGCCAATGGTCCCAAAAATGTGTCAAAATTGTCCGATGTGTCCGCCATAATGTCGCAGTCCCGATTAAAAATCGCAGATCACCGCCATTACTAGTAAGAAAAAAAAAATAATAATAAAAATGCCATAAAACTATTCCCCTATTTTTTTTTTTTTTGTAGACGCTTTAACTTTTGCACAAACCAATCCATATATGCTTATTGATATATTATGTTTTTTTTACCAAAAATATGTAGAAGAATACATATCGGCCTAAACTGAGGGAAAATATTAAATAAAAATTTTTTTTATTATATATTTTTGGGGGATATTTATTATAGCAAAAAGTAAACAATGTGTTTTTTTTTCAAAATTGTTACACTTTTTTGTTTATAGAGCAAAAAATTAAAACCGCAGAGGTGATCAAATACCACCAAAAGAAAGCTCTATTTGTAGGCAAAAAAGGACGTCAATTTTGTTTGGATGCCACATCTCACAACTGCGCAATTGTCAGTTAAAGCGACGCAGTGCTGAATCGCAAAAAGTGCTCTGGTCAGGAAAGGGGTAGTTTCTTCTGGGGCTCAAGCTGTTAATATCCCCAAATTTAACCACTTCAGATTTGGCTGCTCAATGACCAGAGCATTTTTTTGCAATACGGCACTGCGGCGCTTTAACTGAAAATTTACGTGGTCATGCGACGCTGTACCCAAATAAAATTGACGTCTTTTTTTCACAAAAATAGAGCTTTCTTTTGGTGGTATTTGATCATCTCTGAAATTTTTATTTTTTGCGCTATAAACAAAGAAGAGCGATAATTTTGAAAAAAACACTATTTTGTACTTTTTATAATAAATATCCCCAATTTTTTTTTCAAAAAGCACATTTTTTTCTCAGTTTAGGCCGATATGTATTCTTCTACATATTTTTGGTAAAAAAAATTGCAATAAACGTATATTTATTGGTTTGCCCAAAAGTTATAGCGTCTACAAAATAGGGGATAGATTTATGGCATTTTATTTTTTTTTACTAGTGATGGCGGCAATCTGCGTTTTTTTTTTTTTTTTTGTTTTTTTTTAATCTTTTTTTTTGTTGTGACTGTGACATTATGGTGGACACATCGGACACTTTTGACACATTTTTGAGACAATTGACTATTATACAGCGATCAGTGCTATAAAAATGCACGTATTACTGTGTAAATGTCACTGGCAGGGAAGAGGTTAACTGTGTTCTCTGACTGTGTGTTTTAACTGTAGGTTGGAAGGGATTGACTATAGGAGATGACAGATCGTGGTTTCTAGCTATTAGGAACTCACAATCTGCATCTCCTCTCAGAACAGAACAGGGATTTGTGTGTTTATATACACACACACACGTCCCTGCTCTGCCTCCCATGCTGCAACCGCCGGTCACGAGCATCAGCACCCCCACAGTGCAGCGCGTGCATAAAGGAGCCGACATATAGCTTCAACGGCCCACGGGAACGTGCGGACCTGCCGCAGTATGACGGCGGTTGGTCGGCAAGTGGTTGAAAAAAAAAAAAAAAAAAAAACATTCCTTCATCAGTTTAGGCCAATATGTATTATTCAATTTACTTATTTATTTTTTTACTAAAAATATGTAGGACATTTTTTCAGGACCATTGACATTTATACAGTGATCAGAGCTAAAAATAGCCACTGATTACTGTATAAATTTCACTGGCAGGGAAGGTGGTGATCAAGGGGTTAAATGTGTTCCCTCTGTGTAAAATGAGATGAAAAATCTGCACTTAGGTCTAAAGGGCAATAGGTGTGCAGCCTACCCTGCTAGGTCCCTAAAAGGAGACTAGAGTGTGAATAAAAATAA
Source organism: Lithobates clamitans (assembly GCA_037952925.1). Classification (NCBI taxonomy): domain Eukaryota; kingdom Metazoa; phylum Chordata; class Amphibia; order Anura; family Ranidae; genus Lithobates; species Lithobates clamitans. The sequence goes on from JBBGZY010000746.1 coordinate 18,639, forward strand.
AATTAAGAGTAATATGGCGCTACCTTTAATAAAATAAACAAACAGCAGACCCATATCATTAATGTGGTGTGACATAACACTAGGTGATGAGATAAAAATGTGCAACTAATGAATGTGATAAAAAATGATGATCAGCGACAAGCCTAAATCGCTAGAGTCACTATGCAGTAAAAAGGCGACAAGCCTAAATCGCCTATGTAGTGAAATGTGCTACTGTGGTAATATATACCACTAATATCATAGGAAATGCATGTAACAGAAGTGTAATACACTAATCATAAGTGATAATGGCAGTAGATATATCCAGAAAGAGTGATACTCGAAGACATACACAAATACTCAAAATAAACCCAAAAAAACCCACAAAAACAAAAAGGAATCCAGTCCCAATATATGTGAGATATAAGTAGATAGACCAAGTCCAAGTTGTAACATCCAAACTCCTTCAAAGACCAACAAAACAAGAGTCTTTTATAATTCTTAGGTGCTTGGTGACTTCCTATTGTGACTATGAACACAGGAAAAATCCAGGTCACTTTTGGTGCTCCCCCTCTTAGAGCCCTTTCACACTGGGGTGGTTTGCAGGCGCTCTTGCGCTAATAATAGTGCCTGCAAACCGACCCGAAAGTGCCGCTACTGTCATTCCAGTGTGAAAGCCCCAACAGCTTTCACACTGGAGCGTTGCGCTGGCAGGACGGTAAAAAAAGTCCTGCCAGCAGCATCTTCGGAGCGGTGAAGGAGCAGTGTGTACACCGCTCCTTTACCGCTCCTGCCCATTGAAATCAATGGGACGGCGCGGCTATACCGCCGGCAAAGCGCCTCTGCAGAGGAGCTTTGCGGTGGTATTTAACCCCTTCTCGTCCGCTAGCGGGGGGTAAAACCGCCCCGCTAGCGGCCGCATACCGACGGTAAAACGCAGCTAATAATAGCGGCATTTTACCGCCGACGCCGCCCCCCCGCCCCAGTGTGAAAGGGCTCTTAAGTTGCCACTCACCAGCTCCAATCACCCCTACAAGGGTATCTCGCATGTAGGACAGCCTTAGTGCCCAGATGGTGTTTCCAGCATTGACATCCAATATCCAACTTTTATGGATCGCCCAAGGATATCTCTCGTCTGGATCAGATTGGGTGCAGGTGAAATCTCCACCACTTTTCAGTGCAGATAGGGGTATTCATGCAAAAAAATTAGATAAGGGCTCCCATAGTGTAGTATCAAAAATTTGAAAAATGTTTTTTTATTTAAAATAACCAGCGGGGAAAAAAATATATAAACAGAATCTAAAAAAGTTTAAAGTGACATGGCGGCTCCTATACCCCTTAAAGTGCCTGAACAGCTACGGTGATTCGCGCAGTGGAGCCATTCTGCCACTGTCAAATGACGGCGGCAAGCGGTTAAACTTGCCATCCAAGGATGTCCCTATATGTCCTTGAGTTAAAGTAGTTATACCGGAATGATGCCTGCAGCTCCAGGGGGCCCGCAATCGTGTCACGGAGCGGAAGAATGGGGAGATGCCTTTGTAAACAAGGCATTTCCCCATTCTGCCTAGTGACATGACAGGGATCTACTGCTCCCTGTCATGTCAGTGGAAGCCCACCCCCCCCACAGTTAGAACACCTCCCAAGACACACTTAACCCCTTGATTGCCCCCTAGTGTTTAACCGCTTCACTGCCATTGTTATTTACACAATAATCAGTGCATTTTTATAGCACTGATCGCTGTATAAATGACAATGGTCCCAAAATGGTGTCAAAAGTGTCCACCATAATGTCGCAGTCACGATAAAAATCGCAGATCGCCTCCATTACTAATAAAAAAATAATAAAAATGCTTTAACTCTATCCCCTATTTTGTAGACGCTATATCTTTTGCACAAACCAATCAATATACGCTTATTGCGATATTGGTATAAACTGAGAAAAAATGTGTTTTTTATATATTTATTGGGGATATTTATTATAGCAAAAAGTAAAAAATATTGCTTTTTTTTTTTTTTTTTTTAAATTGTCGCTCTTTTTTTTGTTTATAGCGCAAAAAATAAAAACCGCAGAGATGATGAAATGCCACCAAAAGAAAGCTCTATTTGTGGGAAAAAAGGACATAAATTTTGTTTAGGTACAGCGTCGCACGACCACGCAATTGTCAGTTAAAGCGACGCAGTGCCGTATCTCAAAAAGTGCTCTGGTCGGGAAGGGGGTAAATCCTTTCGGGGCTGAAGTGGTTAAACAGACAGCAGTGCACATACAGTGGATATAAAAAAATCGACACACCCCTGTTAAAATGTCAGGTTTCTGCGATGTATAAAAATGAAACAAAGATAAATTATTTCAGAACTTTTTATTCCACCTTTTTTAATGTGAACTATAAACTGTACAACTCATTTGAACAACAAACTGAAATCTTTTAGGTGGAGGAAAGTAAAAAATAAAATAATATGGTTGCATAAGTGTGCACACCCTTAAACTAATACTTTGATGAAGCACCTTTTGATTTTATTACAGCACTCTCAGTCTTTTTGGATACGAGTCAGCATGGCACATCTTGACTTGGCAATATTTGCCCACTCTTCTTTGCAAAAACACTCCAAATCTTTCAGATTGCGAGGGCATCTCCTGTACACAGCTCTCTGCAGATTACCCCACAGATTTTCAATGGGATTCAGGTCTGGGCTCTAACTGGGTCATTCCAAAACTTTAATCATCTTCTGGTGAAGCCATTCCTTTGTTGATTTGGATGTATGCTTTGGGTCATCGTTGTTCTGAAAGATGTTCCTTTTCATGTGCAGCTATCTAGCAGAAGCCTGAAGGTTTGTATCAATGTTGACTGGTATTTGGAACTGTTCATAATTCCTTCTACTTTGACTAAGGCGCCTTTCACACGGACAGCTATTCTGCCGCAGTTAAAAGTGTGTTTTTTTTTTCCTGTGAAATTCAAGACTCCAGGCACTGCGATCGGCTGCATTTGCACAGTGCGATTAGCTGCGGTTGCGTTTAGCCATTTCCATGGCAACCCGACAGGGTACCGACTCGCACTGTTTGGTATGAATCTTGAGGGGGAACTCCACGCCAAATATTAAATAAAAAAACGGCGTGGGTTCCCCCCCAGGGGCATACCAGGCCCTTAGGTCTGGTATGGATTTTAAGAGGAACCCCCTACGCCGAAAAAACAGCGTGGGGCCCCCCCCCAAAATCCATACGAGACCCTTATCCAAGCACGCAGGTCGGTCAGGAAAGGGGGTGGGGACGAGCGAGCACCCCCCCTCCTGAACGTACCAGGCCGCATGCCCTCAACATGGGGTTGGGTGCTTTGTCCCCATGTTGATGAGGACAAGGGCCTCTTCCCGACAACCCTGGCCGTTGGTTTCGGGGTCTGTGGGCGGGGGGCTTATCGGAATCCGGGAGCCCCCTTTAATAAGGGGGCCCCAGATCCCGGCCCCCCCACCCTAGGTGAATGGGTATGGGGTACATGGTACCCTTACCCATTCACCTAGGGAAAAAGTGTAAAAAAAAACACTACACAGGTTTTTAAAGTAATTTTATTAGACAGCTTCGGGGGTCTTCTTCCAGCTTCGGGGGTCTTCCGACTTCTTCGGGGGTCTCTCCGGTTCTTCTCCGTGCTCTCCGGGTCTTCTGCTGGCCTCCTCCGCTATCTTCTGCTCTTTTTTCCGCTCTTTTGCTAGCGGTGGCCCGGACTTCTGCCTTCTCCCCTCTTCCCTCTTCTCCTCTTGCGATGTTGACATGACGCTCTCTCCGGCTGGAATGCTCTCTGAGCGCTCCGATGTGACTTATATAGGCGGTGACCCCGCCCCCTTATTTAGGGGGCGTGGTCACTGGGTGATGTTGACCACTCCCCATAAAACGTCACAGACCCAGCATGCCCAGGGACTGTGACTGCATAAGGGGGCGGGGTCACCGCCTATATAAGTCACATCGGAGCGCTCAGAGAGCATTCCAGCCGGAGAGAGCGTTGTGTCAACATCGGAAGAAGAGAAGAGGGAAGAACGCAGAAGGCAGAAAGCGGCAAAAGAGCAGAAGATAGTGGAGGAGCCCGTCAGAAGAACCGGAGAGACCCCTGAAGTCGGAAGACCACCCCCGGAGCTGTCTAATAAATTACTTTAAAAACCTGTGTAGTGTTTTTTTTTTTTTTTTTTTTTTTTTTTTTATTGACACTTTTTCCCTAGGTAAATGGGTAGGGGTACCATGTACCCCATACCCATACACATAGGGTGGGGGGCCGAGATCTGGGGGCCCGCCTTATTAAAGGGGGCTCCCTTATTCCGATAAGCCCCCCGCCCACAGACCCCGACAACCAACGGCCAGGGTTGTCTGGAAGAGGCCCTTGTCCTCATCAACATGGGGACAAGGTGCTTTGGGGGGGGGGGGGCCTGCACCCACCCCCCATGTTGAGGGCATGCGGCCTGGTACGGTTCAGGAAAGGGGCGCTCGCCCGTCCCCACCCCCTTTTCCTGACCGACCGGGCTGCGTGCTCGGATAAGAGTCTGGTATGGATTTTGGGGGGGACCCCATGCTGTTTTTTTGGCGTAGGGGGTTCCTCTTAAAATCCATACCAGACCTAAGGGCCTGGTATGCCCCTGGGGGGGAACCCACGCCGGTTTTTTATTTAAAATTTGGCGTGGAGTTCCCCCTCAAGATTCATACCAAACATTGGCGGGGATCTGAGTTGGATCCCCGTGCTTGTCGCTCATTGGGAAAGGAAAAATCATTTTTCTTTTCCCGATGAGCAACTCGGCGCTCTTATCCGCAGCTGACACAGTGCACTGCGATTACCTGCGGTTATGTGCGGATAGCTGCGCTAAATCGCTCGTGGACGCAGTCAATTCTATTTTTTCTATCCGCACAGAACCGCATGTATCTAAATCGCAGCTAAACACAGTGTGTGAATGGGGCCATAGGAAAGCATTGTGTGCTTTTAGCTGCGGTAGAAAGTTAGAAAATCCGCAACTAAAAGCACCATTCTATCCATCCGTGTGAAAGGGGCCTAAAGCCCCATACACACTATCAGATTTTCTGCTGATTTTTTGTCTTCAGATTTACAAAAACCATGTAGTGCAAGGGCCTGCCTGATTACATACAAATTGAAACTCCTAAGGTTTGACCTCATATTATATGGTTTTGGTAAATCTGAAAGAAAAAATCAGCAGAAAATCTGTCCCAGCTGAAGAAAAACAACCACAAAGCATGATGCTGCCACCACCATGCTTCACTGTGGGTGTGGTGTCCTTTTTGGTGATGTGTATTGTTGTTTTTGCACCAAACCTATCTTTTGGAATTATGGCCAAAAAATTCAACCTTGGTTTCATGAAACCATAACATAATTTTCCCCCGTGCTTTTGGGAGACTTCAGATGTGTTTTTGCAAAATTTAGCTGGGCTTGGATATTTTTCTTAAGAAAAGGCTTTTGTATTGCCACTCTACCCCATAGCCCAGATATATAAAGAATACGGGAGATTGTTTTCACATGTACCACACAGCCAGTACTTGCCAGATATTCCTGCAGCTCCTTTAATGTTGCTGTAGGTCTCTTGGCAGCCTCCCTGACCAATTTTTTTTTTCTCGTCTTTTCATCAATTTTGGATGGATGTCCAGTTCTTGGTAATGTCACTATTTTGCCATAATTTCTCCACTTGATGATGACTGTCTTTACTGTGTTGCATGTTATATCGAATGCCTTGGAAATTCTTTAGTACCCTTCCCCTGACTGATACCTTTTAACAGTGAGATCCCTCTGATGCTTTGGAAGCTCTCTGCGGACCATGGCTTTTGCTGTAGGATGTGACTAAGAAAATGTCAGGAAAGACCTACTAGAACAGCTGAACTTTATTTTGGGGTTAATCAGAGGCACTTTAAATGATGGCAGGTGTGTACTGACTCCTATTTAACAGGGGTTTGAATGTGATTGTTTAATTCTGAACACAGCTACATCCCCAGTTATAAGAGGGTGTGCACACTTATGCAACCACATTATTTTAGTTTTTTAACCCCCCCCCCCCCCCCACCAAAAAAAAAAAAAAAGATTTCAGTTTGTTTTTCAACTGAGTTGTACAGTTTATAGGTCACATTGAAGGTGGAAAAGTTCTGAAATGATTAATCTTTGTCTCATTTTTTTTACATAAAAGAAACCTGACAGATTACCAGAGGTGTGTAGACTTTTAATATCCACTGTAGGTTTGCTAACTGCATTTTTCTTGGGGTCTAGCCATCCAAATGGAATCTGAAGCGGTCACTAATTTCTGATGTTCATATAGGGTCTGCCACATTTAGCAAAGGTTTTTGGATGCAGGCTCCTGTTGAAGACATATTTTGCAAACCATTAACCCATCTAAGTTAAATACAGTATGTTTAACTTTAATATATATGATATTTAATAAATCTTGAAATGCATCCGCAGTAAAAGTACATTTTGTGGACAGTGATGATTTTTTTTTTTTAATAATATCATTACATTGGCTCATACTTTGTGCAAATTTCCTGACGAGTCTAAAATGTGACTTTCCAAAGAGCCACATCATTAACTAGAATCTAAAATTAATATTTTAATGTTTGTCTGTGTGTTCTTAATTGGCCTGGCAATACTAAAGAGTTGTTTAGCCAAAGTCTGAAGCTAGCAGTGGAGAAGCTTTGTAATCGCCAAGTCAACAGGCTTTGATTACATAAATTAAGCAGTTAATTTGAGCCTGCTCCCATTTGCTTTAAATGGATAACAAACGTCTGTGCTTAGCTCCGGCTGCATAGAGTGTGCTTGCTGTGCTTAAATAGCAGATCCTAAAAACAAAGCAGCCAAACTGGTTCCTCATTTAATACTAATTTATGGGTCTTGTGGTCGGTCATCCCTTTGTTTCAAGCCACATGTAATTCATAGGGACAACAGAGTGCAGTATGGCAGCACCAAACTAAATCCGTAGCACAGCTAACCCTCCCAGTGTCATTTGCCAGCTTGTATTTTGATTGTCAAAGATTTGGGAGCCACATCAAAGTTTTGGATGATGATCAGTGTTGCCTTGAAAAGCCCATGGAGATTAAAAATAAAGTTGCTATTAACTCTTTGGATACGTATTAGCAGTTGGTGAAAGCAAAACTGCATGTGGTATATACATAACCAATATACCATTTGGCCTTTTTTGTTTGAACAACCCAATTCTTTGCACACTAGATTTTAAGTTATAAAATCAGTAAAAATAATAGGATTCTATGTTTTTTCTTGTGTACTCGAGGGTCTCCGAGACTATTGGGTTATACTACCACTTAGAGGAAGATTTGAACACAATAAAATAATATAACCCCTCCCACTCCCAGCTTGTCTTAGATTTTTGCATTTTGTCCTAGGAGGTCACCTGCATTCAACATTTATTTTTTATTCGGTCAACATTCTCCTAAACACTGCTTGAGCTGGACTTAGACACCAGAGGAAGACTGATGATCAACATTTTGGAACTCCAATAGTTGCTGTGACTGTAGGGTCATCCGATTAGGATCTACCGGTAATTGCACAATGGCAAGGCAGTAGCATACATAATATATTGGGGGAAACCAGACAAACTTACATTTCAGCTTTATCTGCCATTTACATCCCTGGCAGGGACAATTAGGCTTTCCATGCTGTTGGGCCCTGGATCTGGTGGAATGGACCTTACACCCAGAAGTGAACCAGGACCTGTGTCACAGAGGGGATACACTGGTTCTGGACCTCTTGGTCTCCCGTTTCAACAACAAACTGGTCAGGTTTGTCTTCAGGTACAGCAATTCTCTGGCGCCGTGAGGTAGTGGTCTACAGTACACCTTTCCTCCCCTGAAACTCCTTCCTCCATATGCTATCGCATATATCTCTATATTGACCTGGACAGATGTGGCACTCAGACCTGATCAGACTCTTGGCAGATGTTCCATGTGCCCTTCCTGATCCTCAGGACCTTTTCTCCCAATAACTGGTTTACAATCCTACTTCATGGCCACTGGCTCCATCTGCATGGCTGTTGAAGCCCAGATCTTGAGAGACAGGGGCCTCTCCTAATCTGCATTCCCCACGCTGCGTATAGCCAGAATGACTACTTCACACAAGGTCTACCATAGCACATGGGTCAGATCTCAGTGCTTGCGATCTTGTTCCAGAGACTGAGAGCCTCCCATTCTTTGAGTAAGATTTATGTACAGAGTGTTTCTCATGTAGCTCCCCCTGTTCACCCACCTGTACCTTTTTAGGGGATTTAAATTTGGTTTGATCGGCACTTCAAAAAACCCAAACCATTGCCTCTGCAAGGCATATATCTGAATTGGTGGCTTTTTCCTGTAAAGAACCATTTTTGGTCTTACACAAGGGCAAGGCAGTTTTAAAGCCTCCTTTCTTTCTAATGTGTTTTTAGCCTTTTACCTCAACCAGAACATTGTTTATTCATCCCTCTATTCAACTTCAGTGTATCAGGAGATCTCTCTTCATTGTCTGCATGTAGTTTTTGCTGTGCATGTCTACCTCGCAGCAACTACTTCCATCTTCTCCAGCATCTCGTTCCACCATTTCATAGTGGCAAAGACAAATCGTACAAGCTTATAGTCTGAAGAGTAGGGTTTTGCCCTCAGGGCACGTTTATATCTGTGCATGCTTTCTGGGCTTTTTGACATCAGGTTTCTATTTCCAGTAGCCATTCATTTTGTCATTAGGCTACTGTTTTCAGTATCCGCCTTGTCATCTGTTCACATGTTCTTCAAATTTCACTGGGTGGATATTCATGCCTTATCTGATACCAACTTCAGGCATAAAGTCTTCCAGGTGATTATTTGAGCTGGAGGCAGCCCCAAGTTCTGTTGTGGGCCTGTTTTTGTGTATGTGTGTGTTTGTTTGTTTTTTTTTTTTTTTTTTTTTTTTATACCCTGTTTTTGGATGTCACAATAGCCTCTGAATCCTATACCCCCCCCCATAAGCAAGAAAGAAAATTACATTTTTTGCTCTTATCATGCAATATTTTTCTTTGTGTTCAAGGAGGGTCCCACCTCTCTGCAGGCTCCATTCACAAAGCGGTAAGGTACTGAACAGCTTTTTTTCCAATATTATTTTTTTTTTTAATTCATTAAAAATACCACATGTGCTATCTTATGAAATTATGCAATATTTTAGTAGTGAAAGCCTGTGGTAGCCTGCTTCCTTAAAGTGGAGTTCCACCCAAAAGTGGAACTTCGGCTTTAAGTACCCCTCTCCCCCTGACATGCCACATTTGGCATGTCATTTTTTTTTTGGGGGAGGGGGGAGTGTGTATCTAGTTTAGAGTGGGACTTCCTGTACCACTTCCGCCTTCCTGCTCTTGGCCGCCTAGGCGGCCCCTCGCTCTCTGCAATCTTCTGCAACATATCGCAGGTCCCAGAAGATTGCCTGGCCACTAGCAGAATCGTGCGTGCCTGACCGTGAAGCGGAGAGGAGCGAGGCTCTGGGCGCCTGTATCGCTGGACCGTGGGACATGTGTCTGTTTCTTAATAGTCTTCAGCTGCCCTTCTTTTCTTTTTTTTTTTTTTTGTGTAGCTGCTGACTTTTAACAAACAAACAAACGTTTGGAACTCCGCTTTAACAGTGTCGGTAGCTGGTATTTAAGGAGCAGGTGGCCGCTGGCCTCCGACCTCAACCAGTAAACATGGTTACATAGTTACATAGTTAGTCAGGTTGAAAAAAGACACAAGTCCATCCAGTCCAACCATAAAGGTTGTTAACCTGTTGACGCCCGCCCACCGTCATATGACGGCGGCCCATTCAAACAGGACATGCGCGCGGGCGCGCAGCCCTGCACTGTTGGTGGCAGCGTGTCCCGAGACACAGCGCGTCACTGGCAGGGGTGAACAGCCATTGGGCATGGCCATTTAGCACGTGATCGGCTGCGATTACATCACGCCGATCACAAATGGTACTCCCTTCTTAAGACTAGAGGTCGACCGATATGGGTTTCTCTCTGGCCGATGCCGATATTTAGAAATATTTAGAAATTTTTTTTTTTTTTTTTCCTTTTCCCTTCATCTCATAAAATCTAACAGTTAGACCCCTGTCACAATGTTTTTCAGGCTCTTTTGGGCTAAAAATAGTGCCTGTAAAGTGCCGCTCCTAAAGTATACCGCTTCTGCCCATTGAAATGAATGCGCACCGCTTCCGAAGCGCCTGCAAAGCGATTCGGCAGCGGCGCTTCATGGGCGCATTCAACCCCTTCCTCGGGCGCTAGCTGGGTTATAAGCGCCCCGCTAGCAGCCGAATAGCGCCGCTAAAATGATGGTAAAGCGCAGCTAAAACTAGCAGCGTTTTACCGTCAATGCCTGCCCGCTCCAGTGTGGGGTTCCACCCAAAAAAAAAAACTACATGGAAAATCCTAAAAAAAATATAAAAAAACATTTGGATATATATATATATATATATATATAATTTTTTTTAACTTGCCTCTAAATGCCTGTTGCTAGGTGGTCCCTCGTAGTCTGCCTCTTCCAGTGCCTGGGCTGGTGACATCACTTCCCCCTCGGCACAGGAAGGGCTCAGCTCTGCTCCCTCCCTCCTGTCAATCATCTGGGATCCATTACAGGTGACTGAGTGGCCAGGCATGCGCAGTGGGTGCCAGGCTGTGAAGCCACAGCCCGGCGCTCACAGTTGCAATGCCGGTGTTCTGCCGAGAAAGTTCCACTCTGCGGATAAGGACCCCCTCTACTGCGCAGGCGCTGCGCCTGCGCAGTAGGATCCGGCGGAAATAGCCGAAGGGGAATAGGTCCAAATCAGCTGTAGACAGCGCCTGTAAGAGGTCCCCTCGTGGGCTCGCTTCGCTCGCCACGCTTCGGGCACGGCCTCGCTGCGCTCAGCTCTTTTAGATTCCCCCTCAAGGTCCACTTGGATGGTAGGGAAGGAACCTGGACCCAGAGCGCAGGCGCCGTGTACAGCTGATTGTGGATTTTGAGCTTCGGCTATCTCCGGCGGCTGTTACTGGTTGGTACTGCGCAGGCGCTGTGCCTGCGCAGTACAGGGGGGGAACTTATCCGCCGAAGGAACTTATTCGGCAAGACACCGGCGCCGCTCAACGGAGGGGAAGACGAGCGGGGCTTCGATCCCCCCGCATCGCTGGACCCTGGGACAGGTAAGTGTCCAATTAAAAGTCAGCAGCTGCAGTATTTGTAGCTGCTGACTTTTATTCATTTTTATTTTTTTTAATAGACCTCGGGTGGAACTCCTCTTTAAGTAATAAGTGATACAGAAAATTTCTTACATTTTAAACATTTATTAAACAAACCTCCAATAAGTTCACTTGTATGTATAATTTAGATAAAAAAAAAATCTATATTTTAAATATTAAATACACAAAAACAGGTAATCAAAACTTTTAGACGAAAATAAATGAGCTAACTTTAGTGCTTAGTTTTTAAAAAAAAAAAAATTCATTAGTGTATTTTTTCCAAAAAAAATTGCGTTTGAAAGACCGCTGCACAAATACCGTGTGACATAAAATATTGCAGCAACCGCTATTTTATTCGCTAGGGTCTCTGCTAAAAAAAATATATATAATTTTTGGGGGTTCTAAGTAATTTTCTAGCAGAAAATACAGGATTTTTACTTGTAAGCAACAAATGTCAGAAAAGATTTAGTCTTTAAATGGTTAAACTGAGAACTCCTACACACAGAGTTCAGTTCATTGATAAGTAGAAATGTATCTCTTCAGGTTCTTTTATCAGACTTGGCAGGCTGCCCAGAGAGGAGAGAAGTTGCTCCACCGAAGACTTCAGGCAACTTGCATTGACTTCTATTACAAAAGTCATTTGCAAGTCGCGCTGAAGTTGGCCTTTTTTATCAGCACAATCGGCCGATGCCGATTGATTAAAAAACGCCAAATATCGGCCGATATATTGGTCGACCTCTACTTAAGACTGCGCATGCGCGCGATTGGGAGCGTGCAGCGCGGTCATGACGATGGTGGCGTGTTCCCAGGAACACTGCTTGTCATTAACAAGGGTAAACAGCCAATGGCTGGTGGCTGTTTACCACGTGATCGCCTGTGATCCATTCACAGCTGATCACTAAATGTAAACACAGAGCGGTTACTACCTGTTACCGGCTCTTGTCCAAAAAAGTATATACTGGTGAGGAGGCGTTCCAGATCCTCACCATGACTGATGAGAGCAGCGGGGAGTTCTCATCAGATTCAAATTCCGATTCTGAATCAAATTCCGCATTTGAACCGATCAATAGTAGTGGATCAGCAAATGAATCAAAGGAAGAATGGATCCCTCTTAAAAGGAAATGGCGCTCTGGAAACCAGGCAGCCACCAGCAATATACCCCAGGATCAAATTCGCAGGCCCAGTACCAGCGCTGCCGCCAGCGATGGACCCCAAGAACAAAGGCCCAGTACCAGCGCTGCCACCAGCGATGGACCCCAAGAACAAAGGCCCAGTACCAGAGCTTCCGCCAGCGAAAGACCACAAGAAATGCCCAGGCCCAGTATCGGCGCTGCCGCAGCATCATGCCCAAATGCCAGCACAGAAACTTCAAATCCCCCAACTACCAGCACTGGAGTGCCCTTTCACTGCACAGCCAGGTGTGCTGGCCAATACCCAAAATTTTACAGAAATCGATTGTTTTTATTTATTTTTGCCCGACACATGGACCAAAGCAATTTATATGCCCAGCAGCATATTGCCAACAACCCCCAATCATCATACGCCCGTCCATTTGAGTGGAAGGATTTGACTCTGGAGGAGTTCAAAGTGTTTATGGGCCTCACCATAAACATGGGGCGTACAAAAAAAATTAAGGACATGCCTATTGGTCCACCAATCCCTTCCACCACATGCCCATTTATACTTCCGTAATGTCCAGGTCCCGATACGAGATGATTACGCGCTCCTTCATTTCAGCGACAACACCCAGTGCCCTCCCTGCAATCATCTAAATTATGATAAGCTATTAAAATTCGCCCCCTCATAAATTTCTTTTCCCAACAATTTGCATAACTCTGTCCCCGATCAGCAGATATGTGTAGATGAGTCCCTGGTACCCTTTTCACGCCGGCTAGGAATAAAGCAATACATTCCTAGCAAAAGGGCCAAATACGAAGTGACATTTTATAAGCTTTGCGAGAGAGTTACAGGATATCGGTATGCGTTCCATATATACGAAGGAAGAGATTCCCAGCTCCAGCCCCCTGAGTGCCCGGCCTACATGGGCACAACTGGTAAAATTGTATGGGACCTGGCATACCCACTGCTGAAGAAAGTTTACGAATGCCGGGATCACTACTTATTTACTGCATGCATTTAATTATTTCCTTTTGTGAATTTATTTTAACTCCTGTTTTATGCGGTATTTACAGAGTGTTTTTGCTTTATGCAGTAAATACCGCATAAAGCAATAGTGAATTGACATTTTTAAGATCGAATGAAGTATTTGGGAAAACACCTAAATACCGCATACGATCTGCTTTTGTGAATGGTGCCCTGTCTTTAATCTTGCTCTTGGTATTTCTTTTCTACAAAACTAAGGCATCCTGGGAGTGGAAGGGGTTATATCTGGGTGGTCACTGTTTTTTATTTGTTTGTCATTGTCCAAATACTCCTGCAGGTGGCAGTATACCATATTCTCTGAATCCTGTGTCTCTCAGTGAACTCCAAGAAAATAATTTTATGTTAAAGGGTAACTCCACTTTCGTAGGGAAAAAGCAAATAAAAAATAATATAGCATATATACCATATTTATCGGCGTATAACGCACCCCAAGTTTAGGAGGAAATTTTTAGGAAAAAAACTTTTAGGAGGGAAGTTTAAGGAAAAAAACTTACATTAAATGAGTTCAAAGTGTTTATGGGCCTCACCATAAACATGAGGTGTACAAAAAAAATTAAGGACATGCCTATTGGTCCACCAATCCCTTCCACCACATGCCCATTTATACTTCCGTAATGTCCAGGTCCCGATACGAGATGATTACGCGCTCCTTCATTTCAGCGACAACACCCAGTGCCCTCCCTGCAACCATCTAAATTATGATAAGCTATTAAAATTCGCCCCCTCATAAATTTCTTTTCCCAACAATTTGCATAACTCTGTCCCCGATCAGCAGATATGTGTAGATGAGTCCCTGGTACCCTTTTCACGCCGGCTAGGAATAAAGCAATACATTCCTAGCAAAAGGGCCAAATACGAAGTGACATTTTATAAGCTTTGCGAGAGAGTTACAGGATATCGGTATGCGTTCCATATATACGAAGGAAGAGATTCCCAGCTCCAGCCCCCTGAGTGCCCGGCCTACATGGGCACAACTGGTAAAATTGTATGGGACCTGGCATACCCACTGCTGAAGAAAGGTTACGAATGCCGGGATCACTACTTATTTACTGCATGCATTTAATTATTTCCTTATCGTGCCCATCAATGCAGCCTTATCGTGCCCATCAATGCAGCCTTATCGTGCCCATCAATGCAGCCTTATCGTGCCCATCAATGCAGCCTTATCGTGCCCATCAATGCAGCCTTATCGTGCCCATCAATGCAGCCTTATCGTGCCCATCAATGCAGCCTTATCGTGCCCATCAATGCAGCCTTATCGTGCCCATCAATGCAGCCTTATCGTGCCCATCAATGCAGCCTTATCGTGCCCATCAATGCAGCCTTATCGTGCCCATCAATGCAGCCTTATCGTGCCCATCAATGCAGCCTTTGCAGTTTCAGTGCAGCCTTGTCAGTGCAACTTTGCCCCAGTGCAGCCTTGTCAGTGCAGCTTTGCCCCAGTGGTCAGTGCAGCCTTGCCCCCAGTGTCCATTACATGCTTGGACAGATCGCCGCCGACATACACATAGCATGTAGTTTTAAATATGGCGCCGCGGAGTTCGGAGGGACTCGGCCGATCTGAACGATCGCCGCCGAGATACATAGTCGAGTGTACTCGGCTCTTTCCGGCGCCGCTCACAGTTCCGCCTTATGATGGACATAACACAGGTCCAATGGCGGGACTGGGCGGGACTGTGAGCGGCACCGGAAAGAGCCGAGAACACTCGACTATGTGTATCTCGGCTCCGCCCAGTCACTGTGATCTCGGCGGCGCTCGTTCAGCTCTGCCGAGTCCCTTCGAACTCCGCGGCGCCATATTTAAAACTACATGCTATGTGAATGTCGGCTGCGATCGCGGCAATCGCTCCAAAAGATCAAAATTAGCGGTGATCGGCGTATAACACACACCCACGATTTTCCCCTGGTTTTAAGGGGAAAAAAGTGTGTGTTATACCCCGATAAATATGGTAATTGCGACAAGTCATATTGTGATTGAGTGTTATTAAAAATTTTTCTTTTCAATCTGCAGCTCTGTAATTTTCTGTAAAATGCAATATGGCTACGTGGAGGTGTTCTGTACACAGCCCCCCAGAAACATTTTCTGCTTGTGTAATTGGCTCACTGATTTTCCTAGATGTCTGCACTAAGATACAAGTTAGATATCAGGCATCCCCTCCAACAAAAATTTCATTTTTTGGCCCAAGAGCAAAACTCTGTGGCGGAAAACTAACACTGCACATCACCCTGAACACACCATCCCCACTGTGAAACATGGTGGTGGCAGCATCATGTGGTGGGAATGCTTTTCTTTACCAGGGACAGGGAAGCTGGTCAGAATTGATGGGGAAATGGATGGAGCCAAATACAGGGCAATCTTAGAAGTAAACCTGTTGGAGTCTGCAAAAGACTTGAGACTTGGGTGGAAGTTCACCTTCCAGCAGGACAACGAAAACCATTTATTATTTTCCTTCCACTTCACAATTATGTGCCACTTTATGTTCGTGTCTCACATAAAATCCCAATAAAATAAATTTACGTTTTTGGTTGTAACATGACAGAATGTGGAAAATTTCACAGGGTGTGGATAATTTTTCAATGCACTGTATATGCAGGTTTTAGAGCTGAATATGCTCAGGCAGGGATGGGACAACATTCCTCTCCTAAAACTCCAGCAACTGGTCTCGTCATTTGCCAGACATTAAGACCCCATACACACTATTAGATTTTCTGCAGATTTTTGTCTTCAGATTTACTAAAACCATATAATATGAGGTCAGACCTTAACTAGTTTCAATTTGTATGCAATAAGGCAGGCTTTTGCACTATGTGGATTTGGTCAATCTGAAGACAAAAATCTGCAAAAAATCTAATAGAGTGTATAGGGTCTTAGAGTGTTGTAAAAGAAGAGGGGATGCTACACTGTGGTAAACATGGCTCTGTGTCCAACATTTTTGGAACTGGGGTACTTTTCCTGCTTTTTATTGCCCTGACCCAACTTTTTGGATTAGTGTTGCTGCCGTCAATTTCAATCTATAGAAAGCACAGCATTTTTCTCTAGATGAATTCTATAAAGTGTTGAATAAAAATAACCATAAATAGGTGGGAGTCCCAACACTTCACTTACTACGTAGTACAAACTCAAATCATGACTTAGGAATTCTTTTTTAATTCCCAGTTAGCAGTAAAAGTTTGTTAGGTCTGAACGATTGAAAAAGGGGAAAAAATCAGTTGAGTAAAAAAGTAAAATGAACAGACTGCTGCATCTACAAAGCACCAAGTAGTCATTTGGAGATCAGCCAAATGTGTGGGTTTTCGCTCTATCATAATAAATCTAACATTATTCAAAGCTTCACGTTAATCTGTATAACAAGAATATTTTGCTGCTGAAAACTAGTCTAGTACATAATCTTCCCAGTTTTACTTGTTTGTGTACTCCAGCTAGAATCACAAATTTAACAGTTCAGTCAGATAGCGTATGAAAAGAAACTGGATGTTTGTACTTGGAGTAACATTCCCCTCTGGGTGACCTACTGTGTTTCCCCGAAAATAAGCCTGGGTCTTTTATATTGATTTTGGATACAAAAAAACACACTAGGGCTTACGTCTGCTGACGTCAGCCCACTCCGAGCACTGCAGAGGGAGGGGCTGCTGTCAGCTGGGAGGAGAACAGCTCCCGAGGGTCAAGTGAGCTCACAGCAGCGCTGTAAATGAGGTGTTTTCCACAATAAAGTTACACAAGGAGACACACTGCACATTTATGTAATCTTTTTACAGAACGGATTACATGATTTTTACAAGGACTTTAACTAGGGCTTATTTTCGGGGTAGGGCTTATATTGCAGCCATCCCAGAAACTCATGCTAGGTCTTATTTTCGGGGTAGGGCTTTTTTTCGGGGGAACAGGGTATGTACATTACAAGGATTTTAACTAACTTTGTTGCAGATTCCTTCCTTTTTGTTCTCAAGAAATCCCTGTGTTTGTCTGTGTCCATGTGGGAAAGTCAGTCTAATTGGAATGGTTTCATATTTATCAATCAGCTGTGCGCCTGCAGGGCTCTAATGGGTCTGCATCCCTTTTGGTGAGATACTTCCAATAGGAAATCGCATCTAAAGTTCAATTTGTTGCTCATCTGACCAGAGCACCTTCCCCCACATGGCTTCTTGCAAACTACAAATGGGACTTCTTATGGCTTTTTTTTTTTTTTTTTTTTTGAACAGTGGCTTTCTTTTTGCCACTCTTCCATAAAGGCGAGATTTGTGGAGTGCACGACTAATAATTGTCCTGTGGACAGATTCTCCCACCTGAGCTGTGGATCTCTGCAGTTCCCCCAGAGTTACCATGGGCCTCTTGGCTGCTTCTCTGATTAATGCTCTCCTTGCCCCAGCCTGTCAGTTTAGGTGGACGGCCATGTCTTGGTAGGTTTGCGGATGTGCCATGCCGTGAGATGTTCAAAGCTTAGATTTTTTTCATAACCTAACCCTGCTTTAACCGCTTCCCGACCGGCGCACGACTATTTACGTCGGCAGAATGGCACGGCTGGGCAAAAAGGCGTACCTGTACATCCTTTTGAATTCCCCGCCGTGCCATTGCGTGCGCGCCGGCCGGGAGCTCCGTGAGTCAAGTCGCGGGTCCCGCAGACTCGATCGCCGCGGGGATACCCGCGATCATCTCGCGGAGAGCAGGAACGGGGAGATGCTGATGTAAACAGCATCTCCCCGTTCTGCCTGGTGACCTGTCATCGGGAGCAGAGATCAGTGTACTGACACACACAGCCCAACCCCCCTACAGTTAGAAACACTTCCCTAGTACTGATTTGACCCCCTCCCCCTAGTGGTTAACTCCTTCACTGCCAGTGTCATTTACACAGGAATCAATTAATTTTTATAGCACTGATTGCTGTATAAATGACAATGGTCCCAAAAATGTGTCAAAAATGTCCGATGTGTCCGCCATAATGTCGCAGTCACAATAAAAATCGCTGATCACCGCCAAAACTAGTAAAAAAAAATAATAAAAATGCCATAAAACTATCCCTTATTTTGTTAACGCTGTAACTTTTGCGCAAACCAATCAATAAACGCTTATTGTGATTTTTTTAATTTATTTTTTTACCAAAAATATGTAGAAGAATACGTATCGGCCTAAACTGAGGGGAAAAAAAAATGTTATTTTATATATTTTTGGGGGATATTTATTATAGCACAAAGTAAAAAATAATGCGTTTTTTTTTCAAAATTGTCGCTCTTATTTTGTTTATAGCGCAAAAAATAAAAATATCAGAGGTGATCAAATACCACCAAAAGAAAGCTCTATTTGTGGGAAAAAAAAGGACGTCAATTTTGTTTGAGAGCCACATAGCACGACCGCGCAATTGTCAGTTAAAGCAACGCAGTGCCGAATCGCAAAAGGTGCTCTGGTCTTTGGGCAACCAAATGGTCCGGGGCTTAAGTGGTTAACCACTTCAGCCCTGGAAGGATTTACCCTGTTCCTGACCAGAGCATTTTTTGCAATTCGGCACTGCGTCGTTTTAGCTGACAATTGCGCAGTCGTGTGATGTTGTGCCCAAACAAAATTGACGTCCTTTTTTTTTCTTACAAATAGAGCTTTCTTTTGGTGGTATTTGAACAACTCTGCGGTTTTTATTTTTTGCGCTATAAACAAAAAAAGACGGACATTTTTGAAAAAAAAGCAATATTTTGCAATATACTTTTTGCTATAATAAATATCCCCCAAAAATATATATAAAAAAAAATTTCTTCCACAGTTTAGGCAGATATGTATTCTTCTATATATTTTTGGTAAAAAAAAAATCGCAATAAGCGTATATTGATTGGTTTTGCGCAAAAGTTATAGCGTCTACAAAATAGGGGATAGGTTTATGGCGTTTATTATTATTTTTTTTTTTTTACTAGTAATGGTGGCGATCTGCGATTTTTAATCTTTTTTTATTTTTTATCGGGACTGCGACATTATGGCGGACAGATCGGACATGTTTGACACTATTTTGGGACCATTGACACTTCTACAGCAATCAGAGCTACAAATTGCCACTGATTACTGTACTGTATAAATGACACTGGCAGGGAAGGGGTTAAACACTAAGGGGCGATCAAGGGGTTAAGTGTGTTCCCTGGATGTGTTCTAATTGTAGGGGGGGTGGACTCACTACAACATGGCAGATCACTGTTCCCGATGACAGGGAGCAGTAGATCCCTGTCATGTTGCTAGGCAGAACAGAGAAATGCCTCTCCTCGCCACAATCGTTGGCCGCCGAGTACACCCTTTTGCCTGCCCGTGCCATTCTGCCGACGTAAATAGGTGTGCGGTGGTCGGCAAGTGGTTAAACTTCTTTGCAACTTTATCCCTGACCTGTCTGGTGTGTTCCTTGGCCTGCATGATTCTGTATGATCACTAAGGTTCTCTAACAAACCTCTGTGGGCTTCACAGAACAGCTGTACTTATACTGAAATTAAATTACACAAATGTGCCTCACACAGGACAAAAAAACGGAACAAATTCACAGCGCAGCAGTGTGAACCGGCACTTTTTAAAGCGGATCTCCACCCGATTTTACAACACTAGCTGCAGAGGATTACTGCAATGTTCTAATGACAAAACGGCACTTTTTTATTTTATTTTTTTTATACTGTACCTTTGTTGTTGATAGTATCTGTGTCTTCCAGGATGTACAGGCTGCGCGTAGGGGCGTGTTTTCTGCGGCTAAATCGTCACTTCCTCTTAGCCGCGCTGGCTCCTGGGAGCTTGTCTCATTGTTCCCAGGAGTCAGTGCGGCGGCCTGTTGTGAGAGTTATCTCGGGATTTCAATCCTGGGAGTGACGTCATTGCCATCACAATGGCGTGGGACTTCCTATGACGCCGCTCGTTGTGATGGCAACCGGAGCTGTTGACGGCGCTGCGATGTCAATCTACTGCGCATGCGCGAGATCGGGAACAGAACGGGCGGTGCATGCTGGTTGATCAGCAGCACCGTATCCCGGAAGAGGATGCCTCTGGGCTTCACATGCCCACAGGCAAGATGACAACCGTCTGGATTGTAATTTATAAGTTTCTTTATTAGGAGAAAACGGACAGCACTCATCTTTAAAAACCGAACAAGTGAGTTCTATATTCATAGAGCATATTCATTGTCATTTTGCAAAAAAAATAAAAAATCTCGGAGATAGTGGAACCCCGCTTTAAGAAAGAAGTGTCAGAAAAAGATTTAGACTTTGAGTGGTTAAACTTCCTGCATTTACACATTGAAAACTTGGCACACTGCCTGGATTATTTATTTACACAGTTCTATACCTTTGATCTAAGAAGGAAGTTTAGTTACAATGTTTCAAGTTAAAAGACTTGGCAGAATGCCCGGGTGCTTTTCTTTTCAGCTGAGTGAGCAGATAAAGTCTCTCCACTTGTTTATATGAAAGAATTGGCAAACTCTGCAGGAGAGATCGTCAGGGGAGGTGAATTGAGATCATGATTTTTTTACGATTAATTGTGCAGCTCTAGCATATGTGCGAAATTGCGCGCAAATACGTACAAAAAAAGCCTGAATAAGTAGATGCTCAAACAGGAGTATGGTGTGCAAGAGGCCTTAAAATTGTAAATTTTGAGTTGGTTTATTATTCTCACTTTAACAGATGAAAATAAACAAGCGAAATGGGAAAATATTTTTTAATTTAGTTGCATAATAATTCTGCACACTAATTTTTGCCCAATAATAGTGCACACACAGATCTTCTCCTAAGAAAATCAAAACCTTACTTTCTTAAATGTTCAGGTTTTGAGGTTTTATTAACATTTTGGATTGACCGAGAGCACTGTAGTTAAATAAAGAAATAAGTTCTCAAAAATACAACTTGACTAATAATTGTTCAGCCGTATTACTTTCAGCATTGATGGTGCCCATCCAGATGTGTAAGTTGCCCATTTGATACGCACTAATGCACCCCAATACCATCATTCAGGATTTTGATCTGAGCTCTGATAAGCCAGAAGGTCCCTCCCCTCTTTAGCTTGGAGAATACAGCTCCCATTGTTGCCAAAAAGCATGCCAAATTTTGATTCATCTGACCACAGACCAGTTTTCCACTTTGCAGCAGACCATTTTAACCACTTGAGCCCCGGACCATTATGCTGCCTAAGGACCAGAGGTCTTTTTCCAATTTGGCACTGCGTCGCTTTAACTGCTAATTGCGCGGTCATGCAATGCTGTACCCAAACGAAATTTGCGTCCTTTTCTTCCCACAAATAGAGCTTTCTTTTGATGGTATTTGATCACCTCTGCGGTTTTTATTTTTTGCGCTATAAACGGAAAAAGACCGAAAATTTTGAAAAAAAATGATATTTTCTACTTTTTGTTATAAAAAAAATCCAATAAACTAAATTTTAGTCATACATTTAGGCCAAAATGTATTCGGCCACATGTCTTTGGTAAAAAAAATGTCAATAAGCGTATATTTATTGGTTTGCGCAAAAGTTATAGCGTCTACAAACTAGGGTACATTTTCTGGAATTTACACAGCTTTTAGTTTATGACTGCCTATGTCATTTCTTGAGGTGCTAAAATGGCAGGGCAGTACAAAACCCCCCCAAATGACCCCATTTTGGAAAGTAGACACCCCAAGGAAATTGCTGAGAGGCATGTTGAACCCATTGAATATTTTTTTTTTTTGTCCCAAGTGATTGAAAAATGACAAAAAAAAAAAAAAAAAAAAATATTTACAAAAAGTCGTCACTAAATGATATATTGCTCACACAGGCCATGGGCCTATGTGGAATTGCACCCCAAAATACATTTAGCTGCTTCTCCTGAGTATGGGGATACCACATGTGTGGGACTTTTTGGGAGCCTAGCCGCGTACGTGGCCCCGAAAACCAATCACCGCCTTCAGGATTTCTAAGGGTGTAAATTTTTGCTTTCACTCTTCACTGCCTATCACAGTTTCGGAGGCCATGGAATGCCCAGGTGGCACAAAACCCCCCAAAATGACCCCATTTTGGAAAGTAGACACCCCAAGCTATTTGCTGAGAGGCATATTGAGTCCATGGAATATTTTATATTTTGACACAAGTTGCGGGAAAGTGACACTTTTTTTTTTTTTTTTTTTTTTTTTTCATAAAGTTGTCACTAAATGATATATTGCTCACACAGGCCATGGGCATATGTGGAATTGCACCCCAAAATACATTTAGCTGCTTCTCCTGAGTATGGGGATACCACATGTGTGGGACTTTTTGGGAGCCTAGCCGCGTACTGGACCCCAAAAACCAATCACTGCCTTCAGGATTTCTAAGGGTGAAAATTTTTGATTTCACTCTTTACTGCCTATCACAGTTTCGGAGGCCATGGAATGCCCAGGTGGCACAAAACCCCCCCCCAAATGACCCCATTTTGGAAAGTAGACACCCCAAGCTATTTGCTGAAAGGCATGGTGAGTATTTTGCAGCTCTCATTTGTTTTTGAAAATGAAGAAAGACAAGAAAAAACATTTTTTTTTTTCTTTTTTCAATTTTCAAAACTTTGTGACAAAAAGTGAGGTCTGCAAAATACTCACTATACCTCTCAGCAAATAGCTTGGGGTGTCTACTTTCCAAAATGGGGTCATTTGGGGGGGGTTTTGTGCCACCTGGGCATTCCATGGCCTCCGAAACTGTGATAGGCAGTGAAGAGTGAAATCAAAAATTCACGCCCTTAGAAAGCCTGAAGGCGGTGCTTGGTTTTCGGGGTCCCGTACGCGGCTAGGCTCCCAAAAAGTCTCACACATGTGGTATCCCCGTACTCAGGAGAAGCAACAGAATGTATTTTGGGGTGTAATTTCATATATTTCCATGGCATGTTTGAGCAATATATCATTTAGTGACAACTTTGTGCAAAAAAAAAAAAAAAAAAAAAAAAATTTGTCTCTTTCCCGCAACTTGTGTCGCAATATAAAATATTCCATGGACTCGACATGCCTCTCAGCAAATAGCTTGGGGTGTCTACTTTCCAAAATGGGGTCATTTGGGGGGGTTTTGAACTGTCCTGGCATTTTATGCACAACATTTAGAAGCTTATGTCACACATCACCCACTCTTCTAACCACTTGAAGACAAAGCCCCTTCTGACACTTATTGTTTACATGAAAAAGTTTTTTTTTTTTGCAAAAAAAATACTTTGAACCCCCAAACATTATATATTTTTTTAAAGCAAATGCCCTACAGATTAAAATGGTGGGTGTTTCATTTTTTTTTTTCACACAGTAATTGCGCAGCGATTTTTCAAACGCATTTTTTGGGGAAAAAACACACTTTTTTTAATTTTAATGCACTAAAACACGCTATATTGCCCAAATGTTTGATGAAATAAAAAAGATGATCTCAGGCCGAGTACATGGATACCAAACATGACATGCTTTAAAATTGCGCACAAACGTGCAGTGGCAACAAAATAAATACATGTTTAAAAGCCTTCAAAAGCCTTTACAGGTTACCACTTTAGATTTACAGAGGAGGTCTACTGGAAAAATTACTGCACTCGATCTGGCCTTCGCGGTGATACCTCACATGCATGGTGCAATTGCTGTTTACGTTTGACGACAGACCGCCGCTTGCGTTCGCCTTAGCGCGAGAGCAGGGGGCGACAGGGGTGTTTTTTTTTTTTTTTGTTTTTTTTCTTTATTATTTTTTTGCTTTTTTAATCTTACTTTTAAACTGTTCCTTTCATATTTTTTTTTTTTAATCATTTTTATTGTTATCTCGGGGAATGTAAATATCCCCTATGATAGCAATAGGTAGTGACAGGTACTCTTTTTTGAAAAAATTGTGGTCTATTAGACCCTAGATCTCTCCTCTGCCCTCAAAGCAAATGACCACACCAAGATCGGTGTGATAAAATGCTTCCCCAATTTCCCAATGGCGCTATTTACATCCGGCGAAATCTAAGTCATGAAATACTCGTAGCTTCCGGTTTCTTAGGCCATAGAGATGTTTGGAGCCACTCTGGTCTCTGATCAGCTCTATGGTCAGCTGGCTGAATCACCGGCTGCATTCTCAGGTTCCCTGTTGAGACAGGAGAGCCAGAGAAAAACACGGAAGACGGTGGGGGGGGGGGGGCATTCCCTCCCACGGCTTGTAAAAGCAGTCTAGAGGCTAATTAGCCGCTAGGATTGCTTTTACATGAAAGCCGACCGCTGGCTGAAAAGAATGATACCAAGATGATACCTAAACCTGCAGGCATCATTCTGGTATAACCACTCAAAGTCGTGAATGGCGTACCTGAAGACAAGAAAATGGTTAACAATGGTTAACAATAAAGCACAGTAAAGTGTAAATAATTACACACCTGAAAAACAAACATGATAAAACATAATAACAATAACAATAACAATAACAATAAAACATTGCAGAATAGAATACAGTAAAAAAGAGCAGAACAATAGAGAGAGAGAATAGAGAGAGAGAGAACAATAAAACAACAACTATTTTTTTTTATTTCATATTTTTTTTTTTTTTTACTTTTTTTGTAACTAACTTTTATAACGGTAACCGGTTCCAGGTTCGGGTCTCTCAAAATGCGATGGCATCTTGGGAGACCCTGTGAAAGTGTGCCTAGTCTGTGCAATGCTGTACCCTACGCTAATACTCAACTAGTGAATGGTAGCGTTCAAAACATTCACCAATGCAAAGACCAGGATTGTCAGGACAGGAGGGACAATAATAGCGGGTGTCACGCCTATATCCGCGCTTGCTGCAGACACGACATCTTTTTTGGGGGGGTTCGCTGGGTAGGGGTACTCGGGAGGACATAAAAATGCCTCTCATGCAGCCGACTGCATTTGGTTGGGGATGTGAATGGGGGAAGTACGGGCGCTGCAGAAGCGGTGGGTTCCCAATTAGGATTGGCGAATGCAGCAGGAAGGGCACTATGGGCACGACGGGCCTGTGTTTGTCTTTTTGGTGGCGGCGGGACACTACTTGTGCTTGCCACCTCACCAGCTTCAACTGCACTTATGGGACTCGCCACGTCACCAAGTGTTACTGCAGTGCTGGTTTGACTACGACCGGGGTGTACTAGGCCGCTGGCGCTTGCCAGTTCACCAAAACACTACCAAAAAACTGTTAGCGATCGCAGGGATCAGGCCTGACTCTGCGAACGCTGCAGTTATGCGTTTAGTGTTTTGTAAGTGACAGTGATCGATCGATACCGCACTTGGGTGGGCTGGGCTGGGCCGGGCGGAGGGGCAAAACGCAGGTGCTAGCAGGTATCTGGGCTGATCCCGCTAACACTGCGTTTTTGGGAACCCTAAACTGCTGGTGACGCTAGTATAGATCTGATCGGATCAGATATTGATGCGATCAGATACTATACCACTAAGGGAGGTGTACAGTGCGTGCGTGGGTGTTAGCGGTACTGGCGCTAACCTGACGCTGCCTGGGGCTGGTGCTTGCCAGTTCACCAAAATGCTACCAAAAAAACTGTTAGCGATCGCAGGGATCAGGCCTGACTCTGCGAATGCTGCAGTTATGCGTTTAGTGCCTTGTAAGTGACAGTGATCGATCGATACTGCACTTGGGCCGGGCCGGGCGGAGGCACAAAACGCAGGTGCTAGCAGGTATCTGGGCTGATCCCGCTAACACTGCGTTTTTGGGAACCCTAAACTGCTGGGGACGCTAGTATAGATCTGATCGGATCAGATATTGATCCGTTCAGATACTATACCACTAAGGGAGGCGCATGCTGCGTGCGTGGGTGTTAGCGGTACTGGCGCTAATCTGACGCTGCCTGGGGCGACGCATATCACCGCCGGGCGATCGGGGGGCTAAACCTTTATTCGGTAATAAACGGCGGGTGCCCTGACACTATAAAAAATAAACAAACTAACCAGCGTCAACCGTAACGGTTATACGGTGATCAGTGGTGAAAGGGTTAACTAGGGGGCAATCAAGGGGTTAAAACATTTATTAGGTAGTATATGGGGGTCCCTGACGCTATAAAACGCTGACGGCGAACCTAAATATTTACCTCACTAACTAGCGTCACCAGCGACACTAATACAGCGATCAGAAAAATGATCGCTTAGCGACACTGGTGACAGGGGGTGATCAAGGGGTTAAAACTTTATTAGGGGGGGTTAGGGGGGTATCCTAGACCTAAAGGGGGGTAATATACACTGTCCCAACACTGTCACTGTCACAAACTGACACTATGCAGTAATCAGAAAAAAAAACAAAAAAAAAAAAAAAAAACTGCTGGTGTCAGTTTGTGACAGGGGGGGGGGGGGGATCGGGGGGGGATCGGGGTGATTTGTGTGCCTGGCATGTTCTACTGTGTGTGTAGTGTTTGTGCACTCACATACTTGTCGTCTCTCCTCGGGCCGGAACGGAAAATACCGACCCGAGGAGAGATGACATCACTTCCTTTGCTGCTGTTTAGCATACAGCAGCAAAGGAGTGTTCTCATTGGCCGGCGGCGATCGCGAGGGGGGGGCCACGAACGGATGGTCTCCCCCTCATCACCGATCGCCGCTGGACAAACGACGACCGCCTCGGGCACCGGGGGGGGGTCCGATCGGACCCCCCACCCGCGGAAGGCAAATCACGTACCCTGTACGTGATTTTGCCTGTCCGTGCCACTTTGCCGACGTACATCGGCGTGAGGCGGTCGTCAAGTGGTTAAATGAGCTTTGGCCCAGAGAAGATGGCAGTGTTTCTGGATCATGTTCAGATATGGCTTCTTCTTTGCACAATAGAGCTTTACCTTGCATTGTTGGATGGCATGATCTGTGTTCAGACAGTTATTTTTGTAAGTATTCCTGGGCCCATGCAGTGATGCCCATCGCAGAATCATGCCTGTGATTCTGCGACATGCAGTGCAGACTGAGGGCCTGAATATCACGGGCATCCAATACTGCGTTTCGACCTTTTCCCTTGTGTGCAGAGATTTCTCCAGAATCTTTTGATGATATGAATTGTAGAGGGTAATATATTGTTAAATCTTTGCAATTTTACATTGAGGAACATTATTCTGAAATTGTTTGACAGTTTTTTTTTTTTCTTTACTTCTGAGACACTCTGACTCTCTAAGATGCTCTTTTTATACCCAGCCATGATACTGACCCTATTGCCAATTAACCTAATTAGTTGCAAAATGTTCTTCCACCTCTTTATTGTAAGTACCACTTGCTTTTTGTTGTCCTGTGCCAATTTTTTTGAGGTGCGTTGCTGCCATCAAATTCAAAATGACATTATTTTGTTTTTCCTAAAATTGTAAGTTTTCTCTGTTTTAAACATTTAATATATGTTTTGTATTTTGCACTGTGACAAAACATGGGTTTAAGAGATTTTTAAATCCATTGCATTCTGTTTTTTTTTGTAGATTGTACAGTGTCCCAACCTTTTTGGAATTGGAGTTGTAATATGAATATACAGCTGCTAAATATAAGAAAGTGGTAGTCAGGGTTGGGCCCCAGACCACATGTGATAGGAGTAGTTCCTTCCTTAGCACCTCCCAGTCATTTTCTTGTAGGAAAAAAAAAATTGTGATACATTTAAAAAATCTCTCAATTATGTAATTGTTATTTTCAGAATAACTCACCTGTAGATCATAGCGATTCTTCAACTTCCTTTCATTTACTGCTTAAAAAAGGTAGCATATGCACTATACAAATCAAGTTAATAGGTAAAACTGATTGCTGGAAGCCTGAAATAACAACATATGATGCAATCTTTTTTTTTTTAATTCTTACTGGTCTGTTCATATTTTTATTTTCCCCTTTTTCCACAGAATGAAATAAATGAAATCCCTTTCTTTGATATTCAACTTCCATATGAAATTGCCTTAAAAATCTTCCATTACCTGGACAGAAAAGAGCTTGGAAGATGTGCACAGGTATCTGTCTGTTATAACATATAATTGGTGGTGTCAACTTATCTTCTGAATGTGCATTTAACCTTGATTTACCAAAACTGCTCCTCTATAATGCCAGCCTCAGATGGAGCAAATTTCATTGCTGCAACCATAGACAGTGTGGACAGGGGAATACGTTCCCCCGAACAATTGTATTCTCCCAGTGAGGGGGGGGGAGAGACAGGGGAAGCCATCCCCACTGGGAAAACACAGCTAGCTATAATTGTAAAAGCCAGCAGTCTAGTTGTACCCAATTGATCAATGGATAAACTTGGATACATTCAGCCTGCCCATACTTGGTTCAAATCTTGGCCAGAGTTCAAACTGTCTATGGCCCGCCTTAGACTAGCCAGTTGCTATATCCTGTAGGACTGTAGTGTGATAGTAGTTTTTTTGTTTATTTATTTATTTTTTAATAATATTTATTTTTTTTAGGAATATAGGGGCTCTGCTGCAAACCTATTTTTCTAGAGACCTAAATGACACACTTTGGGATGTATTGGACAGAAGCATCTGTTTCCATGATAACTGGGATTTTTCACAGTGGAAATTTGGGGTGCCAGTGAATGCACAGGTATTTTAGTTAGCAAGTTTCCTTGGCTTCAGTGCCACGTGTACTCGTTCAGAATAGGTTTCCCAAACCTTAGCTCTTTTGTAAGCATCAATGCCTCCCTGGTTTTGCTGCAGTTTATCATTTTCACTTACAGTTACAAGTTTTTCCAAAGGACTTATGGCCCCTTCCCCCCATGCTTAGACTCTGGATAAAAGGTTGCTAGTTTGGTCTCTTTTATAAGAACTCTAGGGCCTCATTCACAGTACATTTCTAAACATACACTATATTGTCAAGTATTGGTACACCTGCCTTTACATGCATATGAAATGTATTTATTTTTTTGGAAAAAATTTTAATTTGTTTACAACATTATACAAACACGGTATCATAGATCGCCAAAGAAAAAAAAAATAGTTACAACAATCACTGGCTCAGATAACTAAAATCAACCCCCACCCGTAGTGCAACACCTTAAAAAAATGAGTACAAAATATTATTTTGTTTATGAAAAGCATCCTAGGAAAACGTCAGTATGACAATACCTACGTCACAAAAATCCCACCTCATACATGCACGTGAAATTTTAATGGCGTCTTAGTCCGTAGGGTTCAATATTGAGATGGCCCACACTTTTCAGCTATAACAGCTTCAACTCTTCTGGGAAGGCTTTACACAAGGTTTAGGAGCGTGTCTATGGGAATGTTTGACCATTCTTCCAGAAGCGCATTTGTGTGGTCAGACACTGATGTTGGAGGAGAAGGCATGGCTTGCAGTCTCGGCTCTGTGAAACGCGAGCACAGGAGGACGTCAATAGATGCCCTCCCAGGACTAGCCAGCCGTGGTGTAGCCGTCATTGCAATCAGCAAGTGATTAAGCAAGGCAGTAAACAAATACAATTCAATGCAGGAGGTTTTGTATAGCAAGCCCATAACCTAAAACAAACAACTGTTCGCTCGAGCTAGTAACAAAACATATGTCCGTTCCTGACAGGGTGCCCTCTAATTGGTACCCCAAACAAACAGTATATGTACCTTTTTAGCATTCTGTCAGCAGGCAGGCTTTTTATCCAGCAGTAGACTCCCAGAGCAGAGCGAAAGAGTCCTTAATGTCTGTCAGCTCTGATATACACTATATTACCAAAACTATTAGGACCCCTGCCTTTACACAAAAGTGAACTTTAATGGCATCCCAGTTTTAGTCCATAGGGTTCAATATTGAATTGGCCCACCCTTTGCCTCTATAACAGCTTCAACTCTTCTTGGATGGCTGTCCACAAGGTTCAGGAGTGTGTCTTTGGGAATGTTTGACCATTCTTCCAGAAGTGCATTTGTGAGGTTAGGTACTGATGTTGGATGAGAAGGCCTGGCTCTCACAGTCTTCCCTTTATTCATCCCAAAGGTGTTCTTTGGGTTAAGGCCAGGACTATGTGCAAGCTGTCAAGTTCCTCCACCCCAAACTCACTCATTCAAGTCTTTACGAACCTACACAGAGTCCTGACCTCAAAACCTTAGGGATTAATTAGAGTGGAATCTGTGAGCCAGGCCTTCTTGTCCACATCAGTGCCTGACCTCACCAATGTGCTTCTGGAAGAATGGTATCTTGTGAATATGTGGCGATTTCATTGGTGAACCTGCATCAATTGTGAACTTGGGCAAAAGTGCAGTGCATGGGAAATAATTGAAATGAGCACTTCATAATGGTGAATTAGGCCAGGTTCACACTGGTGCGACACGACAGCCGTCCTACTTTGGATCCGACTTTGCCCTGCGACTTGAAGCCGACATACGTCCGACTTTCAATGAACAGGGATCCGACTTGGATCCCCGCCAATACCAGGCACTGTTTGATATGAATCTTGAGGGGGAACTCCACGCCAAATTTTAAATAAAAAACAGGCATGGGTTCCCCCTCCAAGAGCATACCAGGCTCTTCGGTCTAGTATGGATTTTAAGGGGAACCCTCTACGCCGAAAAGCCGGCGTGGGGGTCCCCCCAAAATCCATACCAGACCCTTATCTGAGCATGCAACCCAGTCGGTCAGGAAAAGGGGTGGGGACGAGCACCCCCCCTCCTGAACCGTACCAGGCCGCATGCCCTCAACATCGGGGGGTGGGTGCTTTGGGGCAGGGAGGCACCCTGCAGCCCCCCCCAAAGCACCTTGTCCCCATTTTAAAGAGGACAAGGGCCTCTTCCCGACAACCCTGGCGGTTGGTTGTCGGGGTCTGCGGGCGGGGGGGCTTATTGGAATCCGGGACCCCCCTTTTAATAAGGGGGCCCCCAGATCCCGGCCCCCCCACCCTATATGAATGAGTATGGGGTACATGGTACCCAAAGGTAGAAGATAGCGGAGGAGCCCGGCAGAAGATACCGGAGAGCTGGAGAAGAGGCCGGGGAGCGCGGAGAAAAGGCCGGAGAGCGCGGAGAAGTCGGCAGAGGCCCCCGAAGTCGGAAGACGACCCCTGGAGCTGCCTAATAAATTACTTTAAAAACCTGTCTAGTGTGTGTTTTTTTTTAATTTTTTTATTGACACCTGGGCTCCCCCCTGCCCCAAAGCACCCCCCCCCCCATGTTGAGGGCATGCGGCCTGGTACATTTTGGGGGGAGGGGCGCTCGCTCGTCCCCACCCCTTTTTTTCTGATCGGCAGGGCTGCGTGCTCAGAT
The DNA here is from genome assembly GCA_037952925.1 of Lithobates clamitans. Lineage (NCBI taxonomy): Eukaryota > Metazoa > Chordata > Amphibia > Anura > Ranidae > Lithobates > Lithobates clamitans. The sequence continues at coordinate 50,027 of JBBGZY010000746.1, forward strand.
AAGGGTCTGGTATGGATTTTGGGGGGGACCCCACTGCGTTTTTTTCGGCGTAGGGGGTTCCCCTTAAAATCCATACCAGGCCGAAGGGCCTGGTATGCTCTTAGAGGGGGAACCCATGCTGGTTTTTTATTTAAAATTTGGCGTGGAGTTCCCCCTCAACATCATCAGAGCACAAGTCGCATGCTAAAGTCGGATCATGCAAGACGGCGATCTGACTTTGATCTGACTTCAATGATAGTCAATGTGCTGAAGTAGGACCAAACTCGGACCAAAGTAGTACAGGGAGCATTTTCAAAGTCGGACCGACTTGTGTCGGACCAGTTAGGACGGCTCCTATAGGGAAACATTGATTTTCACACGTCATGCGACATGAGCTCCCAATGTCGGGGCGTTTGTTGTACCAGTGTAAACCCGGCCTTAATCTGGGCAGATAGTTTCATTTGCAACTTTATAAATACTTCAAATGCTACATAAACTAGCATATAGCTCAGGGGTAGGCAACCTATTGAGTACAGTGTGCCAAATGATTTCAAAGAAATTGAGCGTGCCGATTTTATAACAAAAAAATGACAACTTCACACTCTCAATCACGAAAAGGATTTTTTATAATGTAAATGCTGTAAACTACTTGAGTAGTAAGAAATTAACATCCTGCACTCTCACGCCTCAGATCAGCCCCAATTCCTGCAACTCCACACCTTGGATCATCCCTAATTGATACACCTTCAGATCGCTGTCCCTTCTGCAAATCTGTTTCACCGCTGTAACCCCCGGCTCATCTGCCCCACCACTGTAACCCCCTGCTCATCTGCCCCACCACTGTAACCCCCTGCTCATCTGCCCCACCACTGTAACCCCCTGCCCCACCACTGTAACCCCCTGCTCATCTGCCCCACCACTGTAACCCCCTGCCCCACCACTGTAACCCCCGGCTCATCTGCCCCACCACTGTAACCCCCTGCTCATCTGCCCCACCACTGTAACCCCCTGCTCATCTGCCCCACCACTGTAACCCCCTGCTCATCTGCCCCACCACTGTAACCCCCTGCCCCACCACTGTAACCCCCGGCTCATCTGCCCCACCACTGTAACCCCCTGCTCATCTGCCCCACCACTGTAACCCCCTGCTCATCTGCCCCACCACTGTGTAACCCCCTGCCCATCTGCCCCACCACTGTGTAACCCCCTGCCCATCTGCCCCACTACTGTGTAACCCCCTGCCCATCTGCCCCACTACTGTGTAACCCCCTGCTCATCTGCCCCACTACTGTGTAACCCCCTGCTCATCTGCCCCACTACTGTGTAACCCCCTGCTCATCTGCCCCACTACTGTGTAACCCCCTGCTCATCTGCCCCACTACTGTGTAACCCCCTGCTCATCTGCCCCACTACTGTGTAACCCCCTGCTCATCTGCCCCACCGCTGTAACCCCCTGCTCATCTGCCCCACCGCTGTACCACCCTGCTCATCTGCCCCACCGCTGTACCACCCTGCTCATCTGCCCCACCGCTGTACCACCCTGCTCATCTGCCCCACCGCTGTACCACCCTGCTCATCTGCCCCACCGCTGTACCACCCTGCTCATCTGCCCCACCGCTGTACCACCCTGCTCATCTGCCCCACCGCTGTACCACCCTGCTCATCTGCCCCACCGCTGTACCACCCTGCTCATCTGCCCCACCGCTGTACCACCCTGCTCATCTGCCCCACCCTGCTCATCTGCCCCACCCTGCTCATCTGCCCCACCACTGTAACCCCCTTTCTCATCTGCCCCACCACTGTATCCCCCTGCTCATCTGCCCCACCACTGTATCCCCCTGCTCATCTGCCCCACCACTGTATCCCCCTGCTCATCTGCCCCACCACTGTATCCCCCTGCTCATCTGCCCCACCACTGTGTAACCCCCTGCTCATCTGCCCCACCACTGTGTAACCCCCTGCTCATCTGCCCCACCACTGTGTAACCCCCTGCTCATCTGCCCCACCACTGTGTAACCCCCTGCCCATCTGCCCCACCACTGTGTAACCCCCTGCCCATCTGCCCCACCACTGTGTAACCATCTGCCCCACCACTGTGTAACCCCCTGCCCATCTGCCCCACCACTGTGTAACCCCCTGCCCATCTGCCCCACCACTGTGTAACCCCCTGCCCATCTGCCCCACTGCTGTAACCCCCTGCTCATCTGCCCCACCGCTGTACCACCCTGCTCATCTGCCCCACCGCTGTACCACCCTGCTCATCTGCCCCACCGCTGTACCACCCTGCTCATCTGCCCCACCGCTGTACCACCCTGCTCATCTGCCCCACCGCTGTACCACCCTGCTCATCTGCCCCACCGCTGTACCACCCTGCCCATCTGCCCCACCCTGCTCATCTGCCCCACCGCTGTACCACCCTGCTCATCTGCCCCACCGGTGTACCAACCTTTCTCATCTGCCCCACCGGTGTACCACCCTTTCTCATCTGCCCCACCAATGTGTACCACCCTTTCTCATCTGCCCCACCAATGTGTACCCCCTTTCTCATCTGCCCCACCAATGTGTACCCCCTTTCTCATCTGCCCCACCAATGTGTACCCCCTTTCTCATCTGCCCCACCAATGTGTACCCCCTTTCTCATCTGCCCCACCACTGTACCTCCCTGCACATCTGCTCCACCGCCGTACCCCAATGCTCTTCTGTCTGAACACTGAACTTATGTGCTCATCTGCCCCACCACTATAACCCCCTTTCTCATCTGCCCCACCACTGTACCTCCTGCACTTCTGTTCCACCTCTATTCCCCCTGCTCTTCTGCCCCACCACTGTAACCCCCTGCTCATGTGTTCCACTGATGTACCTTCTTTCTCCTCTGCACCCCTCTGCACATCTGCCCCAACTCTGTACCCCCCTGCTCCACTGCTGTAACACCCTGCTCATCTGTCCTACTAAATGTACCTCCTTTTTCCTCTGCCCCAACACTGAAACCCCGCCTCTGATCAACTGCCCCATCACTGTACCCCCCTGCTTTTCTGTTCCACAACTTAACCCCCTTCTCATCCCTCCCACCACTGGACCTCCTGCACATCTGTCCCACCACTGTATCCCTTTGCTCTTCTGTCCCACCACTGTAACCCCCCTGCTCATCTGCTTTACCGCCGTATCCCCATGCTCTTCTGTCTCACTACTGAATCACCTTCTCATCTGTTCTAACACTGAACCCATCTGCTAATCTACCCCACCACTGTAACCCACTTTCTCATCTGCCTCACCAATGTACTCCCTGCTCTCCTGCCCCACCTATGTTCCCCCTGTTCTTCTGCCCCACCACTGTAACTCCCTGCTCTCATCTGTCCCACCAACACACCTCCTTTCACATCTGCCCCACTGCTCTACCCCCCTGATTTTCTGTCCCACCCCTGAACCCCCTGCTCACCCGGCCCAGCGCTGAACCCCTCTGCTCACCCGAGCCCAGCGCTGAACCCCCTCTGCTCACCCGAGCCCAGCGCTGAACCCCCCCTGCTCACCCGAGCCCAGCGCTGAACCCCCCCTGCTCACCCGAGCCCAGCGCTGAACCCCCCCTGCTCACCCGGCCCAGCGCTGAACCCCCAGCTCACCCGGCCCAACGCTGAACCCCCCCCTCTGCTCACCCGGCCCAACGCTGTTAGGGAACCAAACAATGTTTCCCATCTTTTACAATGTGTGGGGGTGCAGTGCCTCCCCCTCAGTGCAGGTGCGGCATGGGGAACTCTGAAATTGGAATGCATTAGTGTCTCACTGATACCTCCCTGCGCTGCTCTGCTGATTGGGAGGGAGTAGAGTGCCGACAAAAGAGGCTTGCGGCACCAGTGGCGGGGTTGCCTACCCCTGATATAGCTAAAAATAATAAAACACAATGTTGACTAGTCTCCTATGAAGGAAAGCTGGCTTTATAAGTTTGGCAAATTATAAAATGGATTGTAACTAATCTTTGTTTAAAAAAAAAAAATAGACGTATTACACTTATCTAGTCTGCACAATGGTTTTGCAGAGAAGCAGCCCCATTCCTCCTCTTCTGGGGTCCCCATCAGGCACCTTCAGCATTCTAATACCCTCCAGCAAGCCACTTGCTAGAGGTACTCGTACAGGCTTGATCCCGAGCCACACTGTGTGCATTTGACACGCGCATCCATGTGAATGTGTGTGTGTGTGTATATATATGTGTGTATATATATAATTTTTTTTTTTTTTGGCTTAATACCAAAGCAGCACCATAGAATAACATGGTGTAGTGGGTGTGCATGGGGTTTTAAGTTCTGCCGCCATTTTGTGACAACGTTGTCCCCTTGTACGCGTGTGTTTCTTTTTATTGTTGGGTATTTGGGAAAACTATTCCACATTAATGTTATGTCTGTCATTTTTTTTTTTAGTGGGTTTTAACATACTATTTAAAGATCAATAAAGCTTGTTAGATATTTTCAATGATGTACCGTGGTGGATTCTCCTTATTGCTTTCTTGGGATATCTCTTTATCCCAATCCTCTTTCCTATATTTCACTGCTGTGCTAACCAGGAAGAGAACATCTCCTAACACAATCTGAATTTTCAAAACAGTATATAAAGATGAAGAGAGCAGATATACAGTACCTTGAAAAATGATTCATACCCCTTGACATTTTGTCAAACGTCAATGTATTTTCTTGAGATTTTATGTGATAGACCAACACAAAGTGGCACATAATTGTGCAGTGGATGGAAAATGATAAATGGTTTTCAATTTTTTTTACAAATAAATGTGAAAAGTGTGTGCATTTGTATTCACCCCCCTCTACTCTGATACCCCCACTTAAAATCTAGTGGAACCAACTGCCTTTAGAAGTCACCTAATGAGTCCACCTGTGTGTAATTTAATTTCAGTATAAATACAACTGTTCTGTGAAGCCCTCAGAGGTTTGTTCGAGAACCTTAGTGAACAAACAGCATCATGAAGGCCAAGGAACACACCAGACAGGTCAGGGATAAAGTTGTGGAAACGTTTAATGCAGGGTTGGGTTATAAAAAAAAATCCCAGGCATTTAACATCTCATGGAGCACTGTTCAATCCATCATACGAAAACGGAAAGAGTATTACATAACTGCAAATCTACCAAGACATGGCCGTCCACCTAAACTGACAGGCCAGGCAAGGAGAGCATCAATCAGAGAAGCAGCCAAGAGGCCCATGGTAACTGTGGAGGAGCTACAGAGATCCACAAGTTAGGTGGGAGAATCTGTCCACGGGACAACTAATGTTGTAAAGCGCTGCGTAAACTGTTGGCGCTATATAAATCCTGTATAATAATAATAATATTAGTCGTGCACTCCACAAATCTGGTCTTTATGGAAGAGTGGCAAGAAGAAAGCCATTGTTGAAAGAAATCCATAAGAAGTCCATTTGCAGTTTGCAAGAAGCCATGTGGGGGACACAGAAAATATGTGGAAGAAGGTGCTCTGCTCAGATGGGACAAAAATTGAACTTTTTGGCCTAAAAGCAAAATGCTATGTGTGGCTGAAAACCAGCACTGCACATCACCCTGAACACACCATCCCCACTGTGAAACATGGTGGTGGCAGCATCATGTTGTGGGGATGCTTTTCTTCAGCAGGGACAGGGAAGCTGGTCAGAGTTGATGGGAAGATGGATGGAGCCAAATACAGGGCAATCTTAGAAGTAAACCTGTTGGAGTCTGCAAAAGACTTGAGACTTGGGTGGAGGTTCACCTTCCAGCAGGACAACGACCCTAAACATACAGCCAGAGCTACAATGGAATGGTTTAGATCAAAGCATGTTTTTGTGTTAGCATGGCCCAATCAAAGTCCAGACCTAAATCCAATTAAGAATCTGTGGCAAGACTTGAACATTGCTGTTCAGACGCTCTCCATCCAATCTGACAGAACTTGAGCTATTTTGCAAAGAAGAATGGGCAAAAATGTCATTCTCTAGATGTGCAAAGCTGGTAGAGATACCCAAAAAGACTTGCAGCTGTAATTGCAGTGAAAGGTGTTTCTACAAAGTATTGACTCAGGGGGGCTGAATACAAATGCACCCTACACATTTCACAAATGTATTTGGAAAACCATTTTTGAAAACCATTTTATCATTTTTCTTCCACCTGACAATTATCTGTCACTTTGTGTTGGTCTATCACATAACATCCCAATAAAATACTTTTGTTTTTGGTTGTAACATGACAAAATGTGGAAAATTTCAAGGGGTATGAATACTTTTTTCAAGGCACTGTACATGTAAAACTTATGTAGGGAGATTTGTTTCATCCCTGTGTATCATCTTAGGCTGTTCACTTCTCTGGGTGTATATGACGGTTTACATCCACTTTAAGGTAAAAAAAAAAAAATGTAGCCTTTACAAGCACTTTAATGAAAGCATTGGTGAAAAACCCTTGGCTAATGTGACATTATAGGCTGTAAGTAATCCATAATGTATGCATAGTATTATGTGGAATTACAATATGGTTTAGAAATACTATTAAGGGGTAATTCTTAAAGCTATACTGTAGTAAACATATTATTTTTATTTGTATTACCCATAAAATACACCAGCATTATTAATTGAGCCAAACCAGCAATACATAATGTAATAAAAGCAGCACAATAGGCTAACACAAAACATCATTTTCTCTTTCTCTGTTGTATTTGTTAATATATTTACCAGAAGCTGAAAACGCTTCTGTTCAGCTGAACGCCCCGCTGCTTTTTGAGTGTTTACTGCAAGAGATTTCAGATGAAGGGGCCTTGGGAGCTCGGAAGAACTGGGCCAGTTTAAAGGAGTTGGCATCCTAAACTGTACTAGTGGCCTTGGAGGGGACCTGCCTGCTTAGTTGGCTATCTCGCCAAATTTCTCTCTTGAAAAACAGTAGAGCAAAGAGATGGCAGGGATCCTTCTCAGGCTTAATCACACTTCTGTCCTCACACCCAACAAACTTACATCCTTTCCCATTTTCGCTTCCTTTCTTCTCTTCCCCCCTTGGGGTATCTGTGGCAGTGTTTTCCTTAGCATTTCAGCATCTATCACTGTGAAGTAATCTGCTTCAGCAAGCACCGTAAGGGTTAACATGCACAGACAGGTATGACAGTCTCCTCTAGGCAAAATAAGCCTACTGAGATGGGAGCATTCTGATTTGCTCTAATGTAATGACAATGTTCTTCCACCATCTGTCTATACATAATGACTGCAAATGTTTGAAATAATTGTTTTTCTTCTAGGTTTTCTTTGTAACTTTTTACAAGTTGTACTTTAGGGGAGATGAGTTTTGTTATAGTTTATGGCCAGCAACTTGCTTGGGAGTTGTGCTGCACTATATTCTTCCCTTTAACCGGTATTAAACCCAAAATCAAATGAGATACAGTGCAGATTACCAATCATTAGATGTGGCTGCATTCTTTCCTTTTTTTGGGGGGGGGGGGGGGGGGCTTTTTCTCTTTATTTTCACCTGATGATCTGGCCAGTAACACACCTCTTATGTATTAACGTACCTACACTCCGGATGAAGGAGTATGGAGGCACCTTTGGACAGCAGCATTGTCAGTCTGGGCAAAGGGGAGTGTTAGATGTACTAGCAGATTTAGATACACTAACAAATTGAAGCCAAACTCCAGCAAACCGTTTTTATTGCTTTTTGGGATAAAGGTTTTACATAAAAGCTGATCATTATAAGCACCCCTGCCGGTGTTTAGTTTTGTCTCAACCCTGTGAGTGCTACATCTGCTGGAGAGCTTGTCCTGCTGAAAAACAACAGACTTACTAGTCAGATCACCAGATGAAAACAGAATAAAGAGAACCTAAAAATGAAAATTAATATAGCCATCGCATCTAAGAATGGGTAAGATGCAATATAATAAGTGCTTGCTTTTGGGTTTAATACTGCTTCAGTTTGCACCAAAGCATATGATACATTTTCAATTTTTTAAAGGTAAAAGTCCAGGCATTATGGTTTTATTGGGGGAAGAAAATGGTATCTGTAAATGTAGAAAACTTAAACCGGGAAGGGTGCAAGACGGCCTCATAGATTCAGCACACATAAAAACACAGTTGGAATTGCGATCATGAGAATACGAGGAATAACCAGCATATTGGAGCAGTGTGTGTCCTGGATGGCTGGGTGTAACGCACAATCCTATGTGCATGATAGGTGAGCTGACCGCAGGCCCCGTTCTGTGCATCTTGGGCTTTTTTCTTTTATGTAAATAATGTCCCTTTTTAAGTTAACCACTTGCTGACCACACACTGTAGCTTTACTACTATAGTGCGGACTGGCTGCACAGAATCCCGTGTATATATAAGCGATTCAGCTTTTCCGAGTAGGGGGTGCACTGGCTGTGCTTAGTCAATAAAAACCAGCACATCCCTTAGTGAAAGCGCCTTACAGTGCGCACACAAGCACCAGTTAGGCACACATTTAACCCTTTTGATCAGCTCAGATGTTTAACCCCTTTCTAGCCAGTGACAGTGTATATTTTTAGCATTGATCACTGTATTGGTGTCACTGGTTCCCACAAAGTGTCAGTCTGCCCGCCATACTATCACAGTCCCACAGTTGCTGATCGCTGCCATTGCTAGTATAAGAAAAATATTTAAATAAAAATTCCAGTGTGTATATATACTATAGTTTGTGGATGCTATAACTTTTGCGCAAACCAATCAATATACGCTTATTGAGATCTTTTTTTACCAAAAATATGTAGCAGAATACATATTGGCCTAAATTTATGAAGAAATTAGATTTTTTAAAAAATATTTTATTTGATATGTTTTATAGCAGAAAGTAAAAAATATAATTTTTTTTTTCCAATATTTTTTTATTTTTTTATTTAATTATAGTGCAAAAAAAAACAAAACAGAGGTGATCAAATACTACCAAAAGAAAGCTCTATTTGTGAGAAAAAATTCTATACATTTTATTTGTGTACAGCGTTGCATGACGGCAAAATTGTCATTTAACACATTTTATCTTCCGGAGGTCTTGTGGTTGCAAAGGCTTGAGTTTTTTATTTTTTACCTTAGTGCATTCTATGCATTAAGGTAAAAAATCTTCTGTTGCAGAGCATCCCCCCTCACCCCATCCTCCCTTATACTTACCTGAGCCCGATCTCGTTCCAGCATTGTGCATGAGAGCAGCCACTCTCCCAGCTCTCATCCTCCTCACATGGTAGGCTGATGGCTTTGAGAGCTATTGGCTTCTGCTGCTTTCAGTCAAATCCTAGGATGAGGAAACAGAGGTGGGGCCGAGCCCTGCTGTCTGTGCCTAGAGATTCAGGCAGCGGGGCTCGGGAGTGAGCCCGCTTGAGTGCCCCCATAGAAAGCAGCTTTTTATGTGGGCACTCGCTGAAGAGGAGGAGCCAGGAGCGCCGACTGGGGGACCCCAGAAGAAGAGGATCAGGGCTGCTTTACGAAAAATGGAAGCTTTACAATCACTTTAATGTAATTATGTCCCCAAATAGCTTTTGTCCTCTTTTTCCTGTTTTAGATGTTTTATAGAGCTTTGATATTTGAGAGTCCACAGAGCACATTGAGGCCATACTTTTTTAGTTTCATAAACAATTTATTGAACAAAACAAAGACATTCCAAGTACAGTGTAGTGTCTAACATAGGTATAGCACATGACAACATAAGTTCCAAGGCCAAAGCACATAAAAAAAAAATATACAGAACACAAATGCAGGGCCTTCAAAGCACAGTACGGCTAAAGCCAAATGGTACATACCTGGAAAATAAAAAGCAGTGGAAAAATCTCATTTAGTCTTCATATATAAACCCCCATCACAAAATGCAGACACTAGGGAAAACATTTAAGTGCTAAATTAATATGTTTAATAGTGGGCTAATTACCTGTAGTTCAGATATTTGTGCTAGCCATCCACACTTGCATAGATCTAGGACAAGGGTAGGCAACCCTAGAGAGGTAGACATCTACCTGAACAGCACGGGAGAAGTCAAAGATCACCGGCACAGTGTCTCCTCCTCACACCTGATTTAAACCTCTAATTGCCATTCTACCGTGTTGCAATCACATGCATTGCATGCCAATCATGGGTTTAAACCAGTTGGTAAGGAGGCAACATAACACCTCCTCGCCACCTGTCAAACACACTTGGGTCGCTTTTCAGAGGAGCAGCAGTGCCTTGTGCACTTGTGAATGAACCCTTGGTTGTATTCGGGAGCAGCACCCTTAGGGCTCGTTGACACGTAACATTGGGGGGTGGTAAAACCCTGCTGCTGAGTCATTTTTACCGCCTCCTATCCCTACCTGCTTTAGCTGCTGGGGCAACAGCCAAAGGTGTTCACATGCCACAGTAGGAATTAAGCCCATGTTGCTTTTAGTGGGTGCTACCGACTGCCAATCATGAGCCATTCAAGTAAACATGGCCACTCTGCAAGTGCCCCACAACTGCATGCTTATGTGGGTCCAAAGTGTTACACCAGGTGTTGAGAGAGCAACACAACGCTGCCTGCTTTGACCCCTTGTTTGTTGTACTGCAATGTTTCTCAACTAAAGTCCTCAAATACCCCCAATAGGTCATGTTTCCAAGCTTCCCATTATTTTGCACAGGTGATTTGATCAGTTTCACTGCCTTTGTAATTACCGCAGCCGTTTCATCTGAGGGAAATCCTGAAAACATGACCCGTTGGGGGTACTTAAGGACTGGAGTTGAGAAACAGTGCTGTACTGCACAGGGCTGCAGGGCATTTGCAGAGTGGCTTCATTAACTTGAATGGGTCTTGCTTGGCAGGTGCTACACAGGTGTGGTGCATTTTTCAGAAAGTGTACCAAACCCGCAGGATACAATAGAAGTCTATGGCTAAGTGTAGCAAACCCTCTGGAAAGCTGCAGGTACACTGCACTTGCGGTGTGGGTAACCCGCAGCACATCAGTGTAAAAGGAGCCCTATACTATTATGCCCAGTGTATTTGCTTCACACTGACCTGAAGATCTCTTCTTTCCTGCTGCTGGAGACCGCTAGCAGAGATAAGAGGTGGATTGTAGTTGGTATTGCTCTGCATGGGACAGAAGCCAGCACTACAAAGGAGGCATTGGCTTATGCGGCTCTTGCTCCCTACTACAGCTGCAACCTTACAAGTAGTCCCTCTGCATTGCACTCTGTTTGATGCTCTGGAATGGTGGGTCAGCAAACCCAGACCACGATCTACTGGTTGCTCGCGATCTACAGGTTACTGACCCCTGGTCTAGGAGAACTGATAACGTAAAGGACTGCAGAGTACCTGACTACATTTTGATTATAGAGTTACCTAATTAAAGTGGTTCTAAACTCCAAATTTTTTTATTTTTTTTTTTTACCTTAATGCAGTCCCTGCATTAACCACTTGCCAACCGCCTCCTGTAGATATATGTCGGCAGAATGGCACAGCTGCGCAAAGTAACGTACGTGTACGTTACTTTGAAATTGCCGCCATGCGTGCGCGCCTGTCGCGAGCTCCGTGAGTCGGGTTGCGGCTCCCGCAGACTCGATCGCCGCGGGGATACCCGCGACCGCCTCACGGAGAGGACGAACGGGGAGATGCTGATGTAAACAGCCATCTCCCCGTTCTGCCTAGTGACAGTGTCACTGATCTCTGCTCCCTGTGATTGGAAGCAGAGATCAGTGACATGTCACACATAGCCACGCCCCCCCACAGTTAGTAACACGCCCCAGGACATACTTAACCCCTCCCTAGCCCCCTAGTGGTTAACCCCTTCACTGCCGGTGTCATTTACACAGGAATCAGTGCATTTTTATAGCACTGATTGCTGTGTAAATGACAATGGTCCCAAAAATGTGTCAAAAATGTCCGACATGTCCACCATAATGTCGCAGTCACAATAAAAATCGCTGATTGCCGCCATTACTAGTAAAAAAAAAAAAATTATTAATAAGAATGCCATAAAACTATCCCCTATTTTGTAAACGCTATAACTTTTGCGCAAGCCAATCAAACGATCATTGCGATTTTTAATTTTTTTTTTTACCAAAAATATGTAGAATAATACATATCGGCCTAAACGGAGGAAAAAAAATGTGTTTTTATATATTTTGGGGGGATATTTATTATAGCTAAATGTAAAAAATAATGCGTTTTTTTTTTTTTCAAATTGTCGCTCTTATTTTGTTTATAGCGCAAAAAATAAAAATTGCAGAGGTGATCAAATACCACCAAAAGAAAGCTCTATTTGTGGGGAAAAAAGGACGTCAATTTTGTTTGGGAGCCACGTCACACGACCGCTCACTTGTCAGTTAAATCGACGCATCGCCGAATCGCAAAAAACGCTCTGGTCAGGAAGGGGGTAAATCCTTCTGGGGCTGAAGTGGTTAAGGTAAACGCCCCACTTCTACCTTCCCCTGTCCCTAAACACTTACCTAACACACCTCACCGTTCCAGCGCAATCCAGGCTGCAGCCCCGCTCTCTTCTCTTCCCGGTCTCACAGGGGACACTGAAGGCAGCGGGAACCATAAGCAAACCTCTGTGGGGAGGGAGCGGGCATGGCTTGTGGGTACCCCCTTAGCTGGTTTGCTGGAGCACTTGTAGGAAGGAGGTGACAACACTGGCACGGGGCTGCAAAAGAGATGGCAAGTGACTGCTCTGTAGTCTGTACAATAGTTTCACAGAGGAGGTAAGTATAACATTTTTTTTATTATTATTTTAAGAAAAAATGAGCCTTTAAAATCACTTTATAAATGTCAAAAGTCAGGATGGAATAGTGGAAGCTGTCACTGCCAACTTGGTTGTTGGGGCACTCAATACCTCCATGCTTATTGAAATTCTAAGTAATGAAGTAGATGACATTTGCTTTGCTAATTTTCTTTTATGCAAAGCCTCATACGAACCTAAAGTGTCTCAGAAAGCTGATAAAGCTGATAGTTTGCCAATGGCTTCTTTATACAGTGTACACACTAAATCTCTATGGTGCCATGAACTAAAATGCTGGAGAGGGTTTTATTAGAGGCTTCTTACAGCTGAGCCTTGCTCACTAAGGCTCTTACTGGGTAGCTCCCTGCCAAATATTGTGCATTAAGTTATAACCAACATACATCAGGGTTTTTGCTGGTTAACTGCTTTGCCCAAACTGATTTCTTTCAGCTTTTCGGAAAGATTATGTAATGGTTACTTTGTCCGTTCCCTCTAGTGCTTTATTGCTTTGATTGAAAATCCATAAAATATATGAGTAGCAAAAACTTTGCCTTGTTGGTGTTCATTTTCTGCTTTCTGGTAGATAAAGTCTAAGTTACACTGTTACATGCTTCAGAACATGATGATACGATCGACAAACTAGGGGTCTGTGAAGTAGGGTTGCCACCTCATCCCTTTAAAACCGAACACATGAATTACACAGATTCTGTGGCTGATTAAGGTGGTAATTAAACTCACTTGGTGCCTTAACTGCATTAAATTAGCCCCAGAACCTGTGTAATTCATATGTTAGGATTTAAAGGGATGAAGTGACAATCCTTCTTGTGAAGTGGATATTTTTTTTTTTTTACTGCTGATTTTGATTCTACAAACAATACCCCATAATCGCACTGTGAAAGAAGTTTGTTTAAAATTAAAATCTTTGCAAATTTAAATAAATATCTAAAATGTACATAAGTATTTACAGCCTTTGCCATGACACTCAAAATTAAGCTCAGGTGCATCCTGTTTCCACTGGTCATCATTGAGATTTTTCTACAACTTGGTTGGAGTCCATCTGTGGCAAGTACAGTTGATTGGACATGATTTGGAAAGGCACACACCTGTCTATATAAGGTCCCATAGTTACCAGTGCATGTCAGCACAAATCAGTCCATGAAGTCCAAGGAATTGTCTGTAGACCTCAGAGAAAGGATTGTATTGAGGCACAGATCTGGGGAAGGGTACAGAAACATTTCTGCAGCATTGAAGGTCCCAATGAGCAGAGTGGCCTCCATTATCTGTGAATAAAAGAAGTTTGGAACCACGATGACTCTCTTTTTAGAGCAGGCCGCCTTGACAAACTGAGCGATCGGGGGAGAAGGGCTTTAGGGAGGTGACCAAGAACCTGATGGTCAATCTGGCAGAGCTCCAGCATTTCTCAGTGGAGAGAGGAGAACCTTCCAGAAGAACCATCTCTGCAGCACTCCATCAATCAGGCCTGTATGGTAGAGTGGCCAGACTGAAGCCACTCCTCAGTAAAAGGCACATGACAGCCCACCGGGAGTTTGCCAAAAGGCACCTGAGACTCTCAGACCATGAAAAACACAAAATTATCTGGTCTAATAAAGCAAAGATTGAACTGTTTGGCCTGAATGGCAAGCGTCATGTCTGGTGGAAACCGGGCACTGCTCATCACCTGCCCAACACCATCTCTACAGTGAAGCATGGTGGTGGCAGCATCATGCTGTGGGGATGTTTTTCAGCAGCAGTAACTGGGAGACTAGTCAGGATCGAGGGAAAGATGAATGCAGCAATGTACAGAGACATCCTTGATGTCTTGAAACCTGCTCCAGAGCCCTCTGGACCTCAGACTAGGGCGAAGGTTCACCTTCCAACAGGACAACGACCCTAAGCACACAGCCAAGATAAAAAAGGAGTTACTACGGCACAACTCTATGCATGTCCTTTGAGTGGCCCAACCAGAGCCCAGAATTAAACCTCCCCAGAGAGATCTGAAAATGGCTGTGCACTGACACTTCCCATTCAACCTGATGGAGCTTGAGCTGTCCTACAAAGAAGAATGGGAAAAATTGCGCAAAAATACATGTGCCAAGCTTGCAAATTTGCAAAGATTTCAAACAAACTCCTTTCACATTGTCATTATGGGGTATTGCTTGTGGAATTTTGAGGAAAATAATGACTTTAATCCATTTTGGAATAAGGCTGTAACCTAACAAAATGTGGATAAAGTTAAGCACTCTGAATACTTTCTGGATGCACTGTATATGGCAGAGCAAGAAAACCCTAGGAACAGGCAGATGACAGGCAATACAGAGGCATTCACATGTTC
>JBBGZY010000746.1:70000-305000 GCA_037952925.1 Lithobates clamitans
GATATATACAAAAGATATCAAGTGGGAAAAGTACCCCTTTGTCAGTTAAAAAACGGAGTAAACCTCCCCCATTTAAAATGACTCTCCAGTGCCAGGGGCATCAGCCTCCAGGCAGGCGCGGCGGCCTCCACCATTCGGTTCAGGAGGAAAAACTCAGAGTCAACCCCAGGGACAAAAGAAATCCTGGGGGAGGAAATCTACAAGACAGAACGCTAAAGCCTCTTTATGAAGGGGCCCCCCTCACTTGTTCGAGTAGGGGAAAGACTGCTACAGTTCTCAAGGGTCTGGCAGGAGGATTTTTAGGACAGGTGGGTGATCTCCACAATAACTCTAGGTTACAAACTAGAGTTCCGAGAATTCCCATCTCCTCGTTTCCCCAGATCAAATGTCCCCAAAGACCCAGCGAAAAAGAAGTCTCTCTCTCTCTCTTCCAAGCGTTGGATCGACTTCTGTTGCAAAAAGTAATCATGGCAGTTCCCATGCAAGAGCAGGGGTTGGGTTTTTATTCAAACTTTTTCACGGTGCCAAAGCCAAATGGAGATGTCAGACCCATCTTAGATCTCAAGGATCTAAATCGGTTCCTAAAGATTCGATCTTTCCGCATTTAATCAATCTGATCAGTAGTCTCCATCCTACAAGGAGGAGAACTTCTGGCATCAATAGACATCAAGGATGCTTACCTGCATGTACCTATTTTCTCCGCTCATCAGAAATATCTGCGTTTTTGAAGTAGAAAAACGTCATTTCCAGTTTGTAGCTCTACCTTTTCGGTCTAGCTACTGCACCTCGGGTGTTCACAAAGGTCCTGGCTCCTCATCTGGCCAGATTAAGGGCCCACGGTATAACAGTTTTAGTGTACCTAGGTGACCTGCTCTTAATAGACCGGTCGGTAGCCCGTTTACACCAAGGCTTGGTCACCACAGTCAACTACCTGGAATACCTAGGTTGGGTTCTCAACCTAGAGAAGTCTTCTTTAAAACCAGTAAGACTAGAGTACTTGGGTCTAATCATAGATACAACCCAAAAAAGGGTGTTTTTACCCAAAGCAAAAATCAGTGCGTTAAAGGAGCTGGTTCAGCTAGTCAGGGCAAAGAGGAGCCCTTCTATTCGCCTTTGTATGAGATTGTTGGGAAAGATGGTTGCTTAGTTCGAAGCTGTTCCCTATGCTTAGTTTCATTCAAGACTGTTGCAAAACAGCATCTTATCTGCCTGGAATAAGAAGGTCCAGGCGCTAGATTTTGCAATGCACCAATATTCTGGAGATTCGTAGGGCGTACCTGGCCCTAAAAACCTGGACATTCAGGTTGCAGGGTTGTCCTGTCAGGATCCAATCCGACAATGCCACAGCAGTGGCTTATATCAATGACCAGGGGGACACCAGGAGTCGTGCAGCCCAGGGAGAGGTAAACCAGATCCTAATCTGGGCAGAAAAGCATGTGCCGTGCGTATCGACACTCTTCATTCCAGGCGTAGAGAATTGGCACTATTTAAGTCGCCAGCAAGAACAAGGGATCCACTTGCATGCGGGACAGATGCGTTGGTGACCCCGTGACATCAGTTCTCATTGATTTATGCATTCCCTCCTATTCTGCTGCTACCACCACTTCTTTGCAGGACCAAGCAGGAAAAGAAGTCTGTGCTTCTAGTGGCCCAGAAGATCTTGGTATGCAGAAATAGTGAAGATGGCGGTAGGGTCCCCATGGACCCTACCACCACGTCCAGACCTGCTATCGCAGGGACCAGTCTTCCATCCTACCTTACAAACGCTAAATTTAACAGTTTGTCTATTGATACCCACATTCTGATGAGTCATGGGCTTTTAGGCCCAGTAATTTCTACCTTGATTAATGCAAGGAAGCCAGCTTCCAGAGTCATTTATTATAGAGTCTGGAAAGCATATGTCTCCTGGTGTGAATCCAGGGGTTGGCATCCCAGAAAGTATGTCATAGGGAGAATCCTTGCTTTTCTGCAAATGGGGTTAGAGATGAAGCTGACCTTGAGTACTATCAAGGGCCAGGTCTCGGCTCTGTCGGTATTGTTTAAACGTCTGTTTGCTTCGCATTCTTTGTTCCGAAGCTTTATTCAGGGGGTAACGCGGCTTAATCTATCGGTTAGAGCGCCCCTGAACCCCTGGGACTTGAATTTAGTTCTGTCGGCATTACAGAAACAGCCTTTTGAGCCGATACGACATATTCCTTTGGTCCTTTTGACAAGGAAGCTAATTTTCTGATACCCTTCTCGCAGAAGAAATGGCTATCAGAAATGGCGGCTCTCTTGTAAAGAGCCATATTTAATTTTTCATAAGGATAGAGTAGTATTGCGTCCTCATCCTAGTTTTCTTCCGAAGGTGGTTTCAGATTTTCATCTAAACCAGGATATTTTTCTGACTTCATTCTTTCCAGATCCCTGTTCTAAGGAGGAGAAGTCACTAAATTCTCTGGATGTAGTGAGAGTGGTCAAAACCTATTTGGAAGCGACCCCTCAGGTTCGCAAAACAGACGTTTTGTTTGTGTTGCCTGAAGGTCCTAAGAACAGGCAGCGTCGAAATCCACCATTGCTAAATGGATTTGACAGGTAATTTTTCAAGCTTATGGTTTAAAGGGGAAAGTTCCACCCTTTCAAATCAAAGCACACTCCACCAGGGCTGTTAGTGCTTCGTGGGCAGTGCATCACCAGGCCTCCATGGCTCAAATCTGTAAGGCCGCAACTTGGTCTTCAGTCCATACATTTACCAGATTCTATCAGGTGGATGTGAAAAGGCATGAGGATATCGCCTTCGGGCGCAGTGTGCTGCAGGCAGCGGTACAGGATCCTCTGGTGTGATTGCTCCCTACTTTTGTTTGTGTCCCCTCCCCTCAGGTGTCATTGCTCTGGGACATCCCATCAGTAAATACTGAGGCTCTGTGTCCTGTGATGTACGATAAAGAAAATAGGATTTTTTATAACAGCTTACCTGTAAAATCCTTTTCTTGGAGTACATCGCAGGACACAGAGCTCCCGCCCCTCTTTTTTGGGGATATGCATTACACACGTATTGCTTTGCTACAAAACTGAGGTACTCCCAGTTAGGGGAGGGGTTATATAGGGGGCTGAACTTCCTGTCTAGGGTGTGCCAGTGTCCATCGCCTAGTGGTGCCTATATAACCCATCAGTAAATACTGAGGCTCTGTGTCCTGTGATGTACTCCAAGTAAAGGATTTTACAGGTAACCTGTTATAATAAAATATTTACAAAAAAAAATAGGATTTTTTTTTATATCTTTTCATGTGACAGCACTGGAGAAGTGACACTGTGCTACAATGTAAAGTAGTGAGTGTACAGCTCGGATAACCACTTCAGCCCCGGAATATTTTACCCCCTTCCTGACCAGAGCACTTTTTACAATTTGGCACTGCGTCACTTTAACTGACATTTGCGCGGTCATGCAATGCTGTACCCAAACAAAATATGTGTCCTTTTTTTCCCACAAATTGAGCTTTCTTTTGGTGGTATTTGATTACCTCTGCGTTTTTTATTTTTTGCGCTATAAACAAAAATTTTGAAAAAAAACAATGTTTTTTTTTTTTTTTTACTTTTTGCTATAATAAATATCCCCCATTTAAAAAAAAAAAAAATTAATTTCTTCATCAGTTTAGGCCAATATGTATTCTTCTACATATTTTTGGTAAAAAAACCCGTAATGAGCGTATATTGATTGGTTTGCGCAAAAGTTACAAACGTCTACAAACTATGGGAAAGATTTATTGCATTTTTAGGGCGTTTATTTATTTTTCACTAGTAATGGTGGCGATCTGCGATTTTTAGCGGTATTGCGGCGGACAGATCGGATACTTTTTTGACACATTTTTGGGACCATTTTCATTTATAGAGTGATCAGTGCTATAAATATGCACTGATTACTGTATAAATGTCACTGGCAGGGAAGGGGTTAAAACTAGTGGGCGATCAAGGGGTTAACTGTGTGTTCCCTCACTGTGTTCTAACTGTGTGTGGATGGGGACTAACTAGGAGAGATGACAGATCGCTACTTTGTAGCAACTTACGATCCGTCTCCTCTGACAGAACAGGGAAAAAATTGGGCTAACTTTACTGTTGTTTATTATTTATTATTATTTTGTAATTTAAAAAAATGTATTTCTTCCCAAAAAAGTGCGCTTGTAAGGCCGCTGCACAAATACGGTGTGACAAAGTATTTCAACAACCGCCATTTTATTCTCTCGGGTGTTAGGAAAAAAATATATAATGTTTGGAGGTTCTAAATAATTTTCTGAAAAGTAAGTAATTTTCTAGCAAAAAAAATGAATTTTAACTTGTAAACAACAAGTGTTAAAAAGAGGCTCGGGGCTGAAGTGGGTAAATTATTTCACAATTGATACATTTGTCCCTATATGTACTGTACATACCGTACAGTATATTAATTTTTTTTCTTGATGAGTGGACTTTTGAACTAGACGGGCTCAGTTGAGGAATCGGCATCTGT
The DNA here is from genome assembly GCA_037952925.1 of Lithobates clamitans. Classification (NCBI taxonomy): domain Eukaryota; kingdom Metazoa; phylum Chordata; class Amphibia; order Anura; family Ranidae; genus Lithobates; species Lithobates clamitans. Next base: position 74,481 of record JBBGZY010000746.1, read on the forward strand.
AAGCAGGCATTGGAGTCGACATGTGGCATGCACAGTGATTTTGAGCGTTGCTTTTCAATGTTCTTGCAGAACTAGCTCGAAGGCATTTACAAACCGTGTTTTATACAGTTTGTTTTCATATCACATTGTGTTCCAACACGTTTCGCAGAGCTATTCTGCTTTTTCAGTGTGTCAAAAATTCATGTGTCTAAAATTCATTGATATTCAATAAAAATATTTTTAGTTTGCAATTCATTATTTTTTTTTAAACAAAATTCATAAATGAGGATATGCTCGCCAACTACATTAATAAAGCAAATGCACAAACATTGCGGTTCAAAGGGGAAGAGGATGTATAAGGTGGATCAACTGACCCCCGGCATTTGCCAAGGGGAGGGTCAGAAGCACACTAGATCGCCCAGGGGAGGGGGGGGGAGCACAGAAGGTGCCACAGCCAGCTCACCCAAGACAGCTGAAACATTATTTCAAAAATGCTAAATTACAAACTATTTATGATGGGTATACTCCCTACCCTTACTTCGGATGCTGCACAGAAGTCTTCGGAGCATGGTACCGTGCCGTACCGTTTCCTACTTTCATTCACATCAACTAGTGTCAGACCCTATAGCCACATCTCCATTCAAACAGCACTCCATACCCAGAACATTCATCCATGCATGTGTGTATCATGACATTCCAGTGGTCAATGCGTGTGCAGTTGGCCTGTGTAACATCTATACAAGTGACCGATCAGTCCTAACCTAGTGCCCTGTTTAATATTGCAAAATCGGAACCACTCAATGCACCCTCTATATGGCCTGTACCTTTATGGCTAAACTGTCCACACAACAAGGTGTCCCCTCAAGGGGGGCTAGACACTCACCTGAATCAACCCCCACACCAATCCAAGTAACTCAGCAGAATCTCCCCTACAGGTACCATGCCTCATAGATATCGGCCATATGTATTGCACATTACTTCATATTAGTATGGCACATATTCAAGTAGTCTGCTCACTTTACATGTCCACTATATGAGTGTGATGGATCCGCCGTCAGGGCAAAGCCCAGCTGCCTACTCCACCACCCCTCCTTATGAGCGATCCCACCAGACATCGCAGAGCCGCACACGGCTCCTAGATCTTGTCCCGTGTGGGCGCCCAGCTTGACGTGCAATGCGTCCCATGGCACTGAGGGCGGATGGTTCCGCCCATAGTCCAGGGGCAGCTAGCGCATCACCACACATGCCAGAGACTGCCTACTTCCAGGTACAGGGGGTTACGATGGGGGCATGATGTGCCCCATCGTACGCCAACCTGTACCTGGGGGAAAGGGGCTTGATGGAGAAGGTCCCCATCATGCCGGGCCCCCGAATGTTCATCCATATTTACCCATGTGACCACCACTCATCCTACAGGAAACATGATGAAACGTAAAATAACAATTGGCATATCATTTTGGTATCCAATCAGTGAATTATATTTTTTTGCAAGAAAATGAAAGGGGAAAGAGAATGGTAAAAAAAAAATATAAAAAAACGAGAGAGAACAGGTGCAATATGCAATCTAAACTGGAGAATACCTCCATCCAGCTCATCACACCAAGATATGCAACTATAGATAAGGCCTAAAGGACAGTGCTGTGTTTAACCCTGGAGGGGAGGTGGCTTTTAAATTCTAAAACCATTTTGCCTCTTGCTTTAAAATTTGTTTGTCAAAGTCACCACACCATAGCTCCTGAGGGATCTTCTCAAGTATGAAAAACAAAATGTCAATATAATACAGGTGGTACTGAACGCCCCTTTGGTTTTCCTGACGTAGAATGAGCCGCATATACAGGTCATTATATACACTGTGCCTTCCATCTCGCAATCTACAAAACATTTGGGTTTAGGGATACCTCCCCTAGAGCAGTATAAATCTATTCCCTTCCTGAACCCATGGGCATTGGTCACAGCCCCCACATTGATAAGTCCCAACTCCTCTTATAGCTCCCCCGGAGACCTCCAGGGGTTGGAAGTGGCTGTGGACTAGAGAATCCATGATGGATCTGGATTTGTGGAATACTACCTCAGGACGGGTATTGGCATATTTTGAGAACATTATCTTCAGCGAAAAAATGCCAGTTTCGGTTAAGTATATCCCGAAAGAAGTCCTGATGGGCACTAAACTTAGTAATTATCCTGATGTTATCTGTTGTCTTTTTTGTTTTTATGGGGAAAAGAATAATTGTTCTCTTTGACATGCTTTTGATTTTTGATCAGACTTCTTTAGGAGTTTCTTGCTATAGCCCTGGACCAGTAACTTATTCTGCAGTGCCCCAGTTTCTAGTTCAAAAGCCTCCTCTCTGTCGCAAGGCCTACATAGCCTCAGGCACTGGCCGTAGGGAATGCTGCATACCAGGGAACGAGGATGAGCACTCATGGAATGAAGTCTTATATTGCCTGCTGTCTCTTTGTGGTACAGGGTAGTATATAGTGATCCATAAGGATTTACACAGATTTTTTTACATCCAAAAATTGAATACTTTCCGGGTTAGACTGCGTAGTGAGCTTGAAGTCATTGTTGGATACCTCATGAATTGGTGCAGTTCCTCATGTGTACCTGTCCATATGACTAGCACATTGTCGATATATCAACGCCACAGTAATATGGGGCGAAGATCACTGCATTCTAATCAGAGAAAAGTAATCTCTCCGATCCCCCCAGGTACATATTGGCGTATGATGGGGAACTTCATGTCCCCATCACAGCCCCCTGTACCTGGAGGTAGGCAGTCTCTGCCTTGTGTGGCGCTGCGCTGGCCTCCCGTGGACTATGGGGTGAAACATCTGCCCTTTGGCGCGTTGCGCATCAAGCCGGGAGCCAGACATGACATAGGAGCCAGGCGCAGCTCTGTGATGTCCGGTGGGATCGCTGATTAAAGTGGATGTAAACCCTCACAAATGCTCATTGAAGTGCACAGCCTCAGATGATACACAGGGATAAAACAAATCTCCCTACATAAGTTTTACATGCATATCTGCTGTCTTCAGCTTTATATATTATTTAGAAAATGCACTTGGTGTTAGAGATTTTCTCTTCCTGTTCAGCACTGGGAGTGGATTCTTAGCATACAGCCAAGACAGCTGATTGGAGGAAAGGCATACCCCCCCACTCCACATAGGCAAAGGAAGGAAGGAATGTGCAGAGCTGTGCTGTGACAAGACAAGCTCATCTATTTATAGCAACCTCCCACAACACAAATTTCAGACTGGTTTTCTCTCAGTTGACGGAGAACTTGTCAGAAGTTATCATGCTGATAATAGAGCAACGACACAGCAGAAAGACACGGGACTTAGTGCTTTGCACAGAGATAAGAAAACACTATAGATATATGCTTAAGTCAAATTTCATGAATCAGGTTTACATCCACCTTAAGAAGGGCGGTGGAGGAGGCAGCTGGGCTATGCTCCGATGGCGGATTCATCACTCACTTATAGTGGACATGTAAAGTGGGCTGTCTACTTGAATATGCTCCATACTAATATGATGTAATGTGCAATACATATGGTTGATATCTTTGAGGCATGGTACCTGTAGGGGGAGGTTCTGCTGAGTTACTTAGATTGGTGTGGGAGGTTTATTTAGATGAGGGTCTAGCCCCCCTTGAGGAGACACCTTGTGGTGTGGGCAGTTTAGCAATTATGTACAGGCCATATGTAGGGTGCATTGGGTGGTTCTGATTTTGCAATAGTACACAGGGCACTAGGTTAGGACTGATTGGTCACTTGTATAGATGTTACACAGGCCAACTGCACACGCATTGACCGCAGGGTGTCATCGTACACACATGTGTGGATGAATGTTCTGGGTATGGAGTGCTGTTTGAATGGAGATGTGGCTATAGGGTCTGACACCAGTTGGTGTGAATGAAGGTAGGGATTAGATTAGGCACGGAACCATGCTCCGGAGACTTCTGTGCCACATCTGAAGTAACGGTGAGGAGTATACTCATCATAAATAATTTGTAATTTTCTATTTTTGGATTGATGATTCAGCTGTCTTTGGTGAGCTGGCTATGGCCCCTTCCATGCCCCTCCATCCCCTGGGCGATCCAAGTGTCCCTCTGACTGTCCCCTTGATGAATGCCAGAGGTCAGTTAATCCACCTTATGCATCCTCCACTTTGAACCGCAATGTTTGTGTATTTGCTTTATTGATGGAGTTGGTGAATATACTTGTGAAATAATGAATTGCAATCGAATATTTTTATTTAATAATGAATTTTATACTCCTTTAGAAGCTCCCTGAAGAAGCAGAAGAGCTCTGCGAAACAGGTTTGAACACAATGTGATATGGAAAAAAACTCTGAAAACTGTTTATAAATGCCGATTCTGGATCTATGTCCAGCTGTTGTTGTAGCTGAGTATATGTTTAATACATTTGTCTTATCAAATAACATGGTTTGATGACCCATATATGGATTTTGAACTTTTATGTATAAATAAAGATTTTTTTTTTAACTCAACTGTACGTGTTTACCTCAGTGACAACTTCACATCGCTTAAAGTCCTGATGCCCCATAGGGGTATATCCTTTGTTGGAGATTGTACTCTGCTTTAATAGGATGTGGATGTGATTAGTTGTCCCTAGAACTGACAATTCTCTAATTCATTCAGGAAATGGAGGAGAGAATAGAGTAGCAGATGGGTTAAGTCCTGGTGGCAGCTTGGCATTTTGGAGCTTTAGTGATGTGGTCCTGAGAACCAGTGACCAGCCCTAGAAAGTCTTCAAGTGTTTTGGTGAGCTGGTTTCAGAAGCATCTGCACATGGGATGCTGCTTGGCAGGTAGGAAAGTTTCTGAAGCACCAGGGTGACCTGTGTGGATGATTGTTGCAGCTTCTCCTGCCGTCAAATGTACTGTAGGTTGGTGTACAGGATTTAAAGTGTCCAGTGTAGTTGCGTTGTTCTGGTTTAGGACAAATTGTAGTGCTATCAGAAGTTGTTAAAGCGGAGGTTCACCGACCAATCCTTTATCTTATTCCTTTTTTTTCTACCATGCAGACACTGACATACTAGTAATGTAACACTCACTTGTATGGTGAATTATGTCCCCCGATGTCCGGTTTCTAATAAAAAACAAACTTTTAAAATTTGCGGACGGCCGTTTCCATCTTGCTTGTGGGCATGTGAAGCTGCTCGTTCCAGCGCATGCTCAGTGTTAACGGCGCAGTTCGGCGTAAACTTCCAGGTTGCCATTACAACGGGCGGCGTCATCGGAAGTTACCACCCCATTGTGATGACAACAGAAACAGACCCGCGTCACTTCCGGTTTTGAAATCTCACGAGATTTCACGGTGGCGATCCGCACTGACTCCTGGGAATGCAGGAACTTAGCTCCCAGAAGACAGTGCGTCGCCCCCCCCCCAGGATACAGTGCGCAGCGGGGAATAAAGAATAAACACGCTTACTCCCGCGGGACATTGAAACCGGAAGTTACATTATAAAGACCTAAATAAAAGGTAAATAAACAGCAAACATTTTTTTTTTTCATTTGGACATCGGTTGAATGCCAGGAAGTTTTTAGTACAGACTTTACAATACGTGTGTGAACCTCCGCTTTAAGGTAGGGCAATACAGCTTCTTCCAAGACTCTGAGCTTGGCCAAAGCTGCTGTTTGTTTCCTTTCCTTTTTGCCTAAAGAACTTCTAGCTGGGCTTCTGCCTGAGCTGCTTTTGTGTCTGCATATGAGCTTGGGAAGCCTATGCAGGTTACATTTCTGTCTCCCTGCCTGTGAACAAGCTTGGGCACCTTACATTTGTGCACGAGTTAGGGCCTCTTGCTCTTCTGCCAGGATACTGTGCACTTCTGCCTATGCTTAAATTTGGGCAGCTTATGCTTCTGCCTCAGCATCTTGCACATCTGCCTATGCACTAGCATCTTATTGGCCACGCCATGATCATGTCATTCACGCGCATACATGCGGGAGTCGCAGACCGTGGCATGGAGCTCTAAAGGAATGCAGTCCCTTCAGAGCGCATTGTGCCAGTGACATCACCGGCTGCATGCAGTATGAATGTCTCCTAAACTGTGGAGGTTTAGGAGATATTCATAGTACCTCCAGGTAAGCCTTATTATAGGCTTACCTGTAGGTACAAGTTTAAAAAAAAAAAAAGGGTTTACTCACACTTTATTTCATTAAGCTTCTGCTTTAGCACAGGCCATCTTGACTATTCAGCGAAGATTTCTGGGAGCAGGAATTTGGCAGTGATCTCTGTGAGTGGGGCCTTGGCAATCTAGGGGATCCCATAGATTGCTTGGAGGATGTATAGTAGCAGGATGTGGGTACATGCAGTCATGATGCTTTGTCATCTGTGATTTGGCCTCCAGGAACCTAATGTGTTTTTGTTGGTTTAAGAGCAGTAAAACGATTTAACTCTTGAAGAAACATCTCTTAATATTGGAAGAATATTTTTCAGACCGTCCTTTATAGCTTTAATATGTTCTTTTAAAGTAGTATCAAAGGCTGTGGTTTTTCTTCCTTCATTAACAAAAACATACTTTTCTAGCATTATGCTCCCCCCCCCCCCCTTTTCTATGCATTGCTTCCTAAACTGTTTTTTGGTGAGCGAGTGCTAATAAACTTGATGGAATACATTAGCTTACATTCATCGGGTTCACACATTCCATCATGCATAGAGCCAGTGCACATACTTGTTTGTCTTTGAGAAATATATTGTTGATATCAATGCTTCCTACGGCCACATGCTTTCTGTTCCTCCTTGGGATGGAATATGTAAGGGTAGCACCAGGGAGCTTCACAGGACAAACAAGTGGCCACTGCCCCCACCTATAACTGGTCTCTGCAGCAAGGAGCGCATAGAAGGCCGACACATGTCAAACAAAACCTAAGAAAATTCCCAGCTCAACTTACTGACAAGTCTGCAACCAACCGAATTATCCTAACAGTATGCATCAAAAACAGGGGTTTATTTTGCACACATTTGCAAATACATGCATAGGCTGCAGAACCACTTCCCCGCATCCCAGTGTTATATGCGTCCTAACTCTACATTTTGAGAGCCTCCACGGTAGAAACAGGTGCATTATAACGGATAGGTAGAGGGTAGGTGAGCCCGGAGGGAGGCCACCCCTCCTTAAAGGCACAGGGGCACACTGGACACCCAGCATATAGCACAATTGCAGCAAAGGTGTCCAGTGCATCCCCTCACCAGTGGGCTTCACGGGACTCTGCAGGGGAAAGGTGCCAGCACAGAGGAGATCAAAGTATACTGGAGCAATAGCAAGTGTTATATGTATAACTAAAGGCAAAACTTTTTTTTGTTTTGGATAGAGTAGAGAGTGATTGTTAGTCTTGTCAGTTTTTAGTGCTGTTTGTGCCCCCTTTAAAGAGATTCACTATCTCTGTTTGCCCTGTTAACTGTTATCTTCGAAAGTGAAAGTAAAAGAAAATCCTAAATTTTGGGTTGTCTCCTGAAAAGTAATAAAGGGTTGATCTTCCAATGGGGATACTAGTTCTGGTGACCTGGGGGATCCCAAAGAATTCCCTTAATTTGCAGGGATTTCCTCTTACTAACCCGCAATGAGACAGAAAGTGAAGGGAAATTTCCCCAATGGGACACATATGGCAAAAAAGAATCTGACTGGTTATAACCTTTTCCTTGCTCTATCCAAAATAAAAACCTATATTTCTACTTCAATAAAAGAACAAGTGCCATACATTGTTTATTGAAAAAGTTGGAAAACTTTTGTCGATCAGTATGACAGTGCCAGGTACAGTATAATGTCTTGTCACCCGGGATTCTTCCATTCACCTCCTTTTAGTTTGGATGGTGAAATCTGTAAATATATATATATTTTTTTTTTCAGTCCGCCCACAGGCGGAATGAAAACAGAGCTAACCACCTATGGCCAGCTTTTTTCTTAACATCTGCAGTAGTAACTCAGTATATTATTAAAAAAAAACTTTAACCACTTGTCTACAGGGCACTTTCACCCCCTTCCTGCCCAGGCCAATATTCAGCTTTCAGCACTGTCACACTTTGAATGACAATTGCGTGGTCATGCTATACTGTAACCATGTGAAATTTTTATCATTTTCTTCACACAAATAGAGCTTTCTTTTGGTGGTGTTTAATCACTGCTGGGTTTTTTATTTTACTAAAATAAAAGAAAGACCAAAAATTTTGAAAAAATAAAAAAAACACTTAGTTTCTGTCAGTAAATTTTGTAAATAAGTAATTTTTCTCCTTCACTGATGTGCGCTGATGAGGTGGCACTGATGAGGCGGCACGGATTAGGTGGCACTGATGCCGCACAAATATGCCGTACTAATATGCTGCATTGATGGGCAGTACTGGTGAGTGCCATTGATGAGCAATACTGATAGGCGGCACTGATAGCCAGCACTGACTGGCATCACTAATGGGCACTGGTGGCGCTTTATTGTAATCAGGGCACTGATGATCAGTGTCTTGATTACATGTCTCCATGTCCCCTGCGAGGAGATGGCGCTGATTGGCTCTCCTCGCCATACACTCTGTCCAGTGTGAGGCGATGAGCTGATTACCAGCATTTCTGTGTTTACATGTGACCGGCTGTGATTGGACACAGCCAATCACATGGTAAAAGAGCCGCAGCTCTTTACAGAGATCGGGATTGCGCCGTGTCCTAGCAACACGGTGCGGCCGCCACGCACCTTTGCACATGCAAGAGCGGCCATTCTGGGACAACTTTATGACGTCATCCCAGAACGAGAGCTGCACCACTCCTCTGTCATTTGGCGGTGGGCGGGCAGCAAGCGGTTAAAGTGATTGTAAAGGCAGAAGGTTTTTGAACTTAATGCATTCTATGCATTAAGATAAAAAGCCTTCTGTGTGCAGCAGCCCCCCTAATACTTACCCTATCTCGATCCAGTGATATTCCACGAGAGACTCAGCTGTCCGAACTCTCCCTCCTCATTGTCTGAGACAGCAGCGACATTGGCTCCCGCTGCTGTCAATCAAAGTCAATGAGCCAATGCGGAGAAAGGGGGCGGGCCCTATGCAAATATCGCACAAAAGACATGCATGAAGGGGAAAGTAGAGTGAGATTTGCAAGCTGGGCAAAGTAAAACATGAGAATATAACAAGAAGTTGGTTTTACGCTAACCCTTTACTGTGAACATTTTTCAGGAATCCTGCAGATCCGCTTTAATACAGGCATCCTTTTTGGTGCAGTAGGCAGCCCATTCCAACGACTTAACACAACAGATGTTAATGTGGGGGAAAATGTGCATCATGTATGCATTAAAGCAGTGCAACAATGTGGCCCGAGCCGAAGATGACTAAACAATTTTGGGTGCATTTTAATGCTTTAAGAAATGCAATTCACTTTAAAAAATAGTACTATAGTATATAGTAACAAAGAAAAAAAACTCAGTGGTTATTAAATAACACCAAACATAGCTCTATTTGTCTCAACAAAAATATATTCAATTCATTAGAGTACAATATTGCTTGAGTGATTTGTCATACTATCCCAGCACTGAAAAATTATCTGATAATTAAGAGGTAATACATGCAAGTATTAAAGTAATTTCATTCTATATAGTTCTCTGCAAACAGATTACAGAAAGTATCTTGTGTGTGTGGTGGTGGGGGTGGTGGTGGGGTTCTGCTTCCTAAAGCATATGCTAAACAGCTTTTCCTTTTTTTTTTTTTTTTTTTTTTTGGTATGCATCCCAACATAAAGTGTCAATACAGTTATCAAAGTTTACTAATCTGATAACATATTTGCCATGCTGTTCATGTCTACACGCCTTCCATTACCTTCTAATTCCTTTTTTGAGTTTGGTTTTGAGGTACATACACTGATCAGCTATAATATAATATGACCACTCATAGGTAAAGTGAATAACATTGAGTATCTCATTGCAATGGCACCTAAAATTTGGGTGGAATATAATAGGCAGCAAGTGAACATGTGCAATAGTGTACTCAAGCGCTGATGAGTGTAAAATAAATCAATATTGGAAAAAACCCAAATAATCAAGCCGCAACCATTCTAAAAGTGATCTGACACTTCTATAGTGAATAATAATACAAATAATAGTGCTCTATAAATTCATTTCCTAATATCTGTATAAACTCCTAAATAAACTGTGACAAATAAGTGATAAATGAAAATACTAAGTGATAAATAATGTAAAAACAGCAATAGGCATATCAAAAGATCTTACAATACATGCTCCTAATCAGTCACCAGTGATAGGGCAATTAAATATGTGCATATAGTACAATCTAAGTATTCTGTATGCATATTAATGTTGCTAGATCCAAAATGTATATAATAAATGTTATTACTGCTCAATCCTAAAATGAGGGCCATTAGCCCATATATAATATATATACAGTAATGAAATAAAAAATATTAAAAACACATGTATGTTAGATCTAATACTAAAAATCAGAAATAAAACAATTTAAATCAAAATCAATATTCAGGCCCCTTGGAGCAAGAGTAGCCATTTCAAATAAACATCTGGATTCTCTTTTACTGCATTTTATTGCTCCCCCTCTGTATGAGAGAGCTCAGTAAAAGCGAATCCAGATAAATATGTACTATATACACATTTAATTGATGTGCTATAATCTCAGTGATTATTTCAGCTGACCACTAGAGGGAGTTGGGTAATATCAGTCTATGAAGAGTCAATTGTTTCTTGTTTTTAAATATACAGATTGTTTCTAAATATATAGAGTTTTTAATACCTATTTTCATATTTATTTATTGTTGTATTAAAATTTAATGTAAGATGTGAACCTACTATATATTAAGGCTACAGAGCGCTGAAAAAGTATGATGATCCAATGATCACCGACGTCACTATGGCAACCGGAACGCTTTTACAAGCATATGGAGCTTGGTCTGTCACATGGCTACCCATGATAAAGTCACGTGACGTGATGCAACGCGTCGGGAGGAGCCAGTGACGACATCTGATGTGCCCGTACGAAGTACAGTGGATGTGGTAGGAGGAGAGGAGATCGCTGATCTGATTGTTCTATAGCGCTGTTTACCATACTAGCACATGTGAGTGGATCCACTTGTGCTTTCTATGTTCATGCTGATCATTGCGCAGTTATATATTTCTCTTATTTCATGAATGAAACATCTTAAACCGGAGGATTGAAGTGGTGGAGCCGGACTCGGCAGCAGTGCGTGACCCAGGCTGTGTTAGCCCGCTGATAGTGATTTTACTACACCTAGGAATTGGTTTGGTTTTTTATACATACACTTTGGGAACTACACTGACCCTGGCTATATCCATTATGGTGTAGGAGACTGTACCATGCCCTATCACTGGTGATTGATTAAGAGCATATATTGAAAGTTTTTTTTTGTTATGCCTATTGCTGTTTTTACATTATTTATCACTTAGTATTTTCATGTATCACTTATTTGTCACCGTTTATACAGATATTAGGAAATTAATTTATAGCGCACTATTTGTATTATTGTTCAGCAAGTGAACATGTTGTCCCTGAAGTTGATGCGTTAAAAGCAGAAAATAAAATGATCAAGCATAAGGATTTGACAAGGGCCAAATTGTAATGGCTAGATAACTGGGTCTTAGCAACTTCATAACCGCAGCTGTTGTGGGTTTTTCCCAGTCTACAGTGGTCAGGGCCTACCAAAAGTGGCCCAAGGAAGGAAAAACGGCAAACTAGTGACAGGGCCCTTAGGATAACAAGGCTCATTGATGCCATCGGGGAAGTGAAGACTGGGCCATGTAGTTAGACTTTAAAGGAAGAGCCACTGTAGCTTGAATTGCTGAAAAAGTTAATGCTGGTTCTGTTAGTTGTCAGAACACAGTGCATCGCTGTTTGTTTTGTATGGGGCTGCATAGATACACACTGGCCAGGGTGCCTATGCTGACCCGTGTCCACAGCCAAAAGCACCTACAATGGGCACATGAGAATCAGAACTGGACCATGGAGCAGTGGAAGAAGGTGGCCTGGCCTGATGAATTACATATATATATATATATGTATATATATGTATATGTATATGTGTGTGTGTGTGTGTGTGTGTGTGTGTGTGTGTGTGTGTGTCGCTTACCTGAGGAAGCGATGGCACCAGGATGCATTATGGAAAGAAGACAAGCTGGTGGAGGCAATGTGATGCCTTGTCTAGTGAAGTTCATGCCTCGATGGGTCATGGCTGTTTTAGCATCAAAAGGGAGACATATTCAATAATGGGTGGTCATAATGTTATGGCTGATTGACGTATGTGACTTGCATTTACTTTTGTTTTAGGTTAACAACTAAGCATTGGTGAGCTTAACCATAGACCACACATAGTTTGGGAATGAGCCTCAAAAAGGGACATATGTTGACTACCTGGCAGGCTATGCATGTCAGCATACATATTTAAATATACAAATGAGCTTCCTTTTTTTAAATGATATGAAATATTCTGGGGACCGGTCAAGATATGTCCCCATCCATGGCACTGCGTCTTCAAACTTTCTAAATGAGCTTACAAATGCATTCTATTCAACATATTTCACACCCGCAGGGACCTGCAGAAATTGGCAGAAACTTACATTTGCATGATGTGATTCTGTTCCCAATGAAGCATTAAGCAGATCCCACGTAAAGCATTGCCAATTTCTAGCCCCTCCCCAGAGACATGTGATATATAAGCGAGAATTTATTAATGTCTCATTAAAATTTTATAAAAGCGTTATGTTTTTTTCTTTCTGGCTTTTAACAGGATCACTTCAAGGACTATTTTTAAGTCAGAGACTGGCTTGTTTGGCATAACCCTGTTCAAAAAAGAAAATTAGAGATCCTTTAATGGTGTTATGTTCACATATGTTTAAACAGCAGGTTGGATAGCTTGCTTCTAATGTGTGAAGCGAGCATCAAGTCTCAATGGATATAAAAACGATTATGGAAAGTTGGATTTTAAAATCAATTATTTCAATTAAACTGAGTATCTGAGCAATGCTAACCAGGATCAGCCTGTATTTCTAACATCTGGTTATTTCTAGGTATGGCAGAATCCTTCCTTGCCTGTCTTCATGAATCTAATCAATATATCTGTTCATTTTGTTCAGCTTCACATTTTATTTCCCATTTAGTTGGGTATCTTCCAATGTTCGTAATGCAAGAAACTAACCTTTTTTAATTTTTATTATTTCAATAGATTATACTGTTGTGTTTTTTTTTTTTGTACTGTAGTTGAATTCACAGAATATATCGTTTAATAATAGCTGATCATTGGGTTTGAAATTTTCAGTTGGTTCCCCATTATGAACTTTGGAACAAGTACAATATTGAACAAAGCACTCAAGCTCTCACATATCAGACAATATCCGGTATGTGACCACAGAAGAGTGAAAGTTTAGAATACCCGATTCAATATCTTCATCTGGGGCCATACATTATTATTCCTATGCTGTGTAGAAAGCATGTCTCCAAACAATAATTGAGAAGAAGAAAGGCATCAGCAAAAATATTTTGATGTGTATTCTGCCTTCTACAGATTTCCTTCTAAAATAACATGCAATGCAGGCTAAACTCAATCTAAGGGCATACCAATTCTGTCAGTTTGTGATCTCTAGAGATTGCGTGAGTACATTCAAGCATCCAAAATATAATTTGACTGCTGGCAGTATAGATATTGAATCTGCGAGGTACATGACGCATCTACCATCCTTGTTCTGTGTCTGCAGTTACAGTGTAGACTGCAGACAAGCTGAATGTAAACAACATTGTTAAAACTGGCTATGGCCTGTGATGAATACTCAAAGGACCAAGCAAGATAAAGTAATATGTTGTACTTGCAAAGTTGTTTGGTATTCATGGATATATTAAAAGAGCTTATGTGTTTAACAGTATATTTATCCTTTAAGCATGGGTTCACACCAATGCGCTGCGGTTTGTGTGTTTTACAAGCGGTTTTAGCATTGACTTCTGTTAGATTTTGTGTTTTTCTGAAAACCCTTCAAAGATGCAGCATGCAGGGCTTTGATGTATTTTCATAAGAATGCACAGTCTAATAGATGTTAATGGAAGCACACCTAAAACCACACGTAAAACGCACATACAATGGCACTGCACCCAAACCGCAGCGTACCAATGAAGTGCTACATTCTAGTTCTTTGCTTTGCTACAGATCGAGTTTAAAAACCTTAACTTCTAGCTTTTTATACATCTAGTCTGTCAGGTATCTTATAGCAGGCCTCTTTTTTCATCACTTTACCATTTCATGTTCCCTCTATAGCACTGATTTTATAGATTGAGTGAATTATGTGGCCCCATGTGGCTTGACATGTATGTGTTAAGGAAGCCATAAAAAATAATCATACATCTAGACTAGACAGTTTTAAAAGTTCTAGCTTGTTCACTGGAATATAAGAATACACTAGCTGTGAGCAAGGGGTACCTTCTAGTACAGAAAAATCTTTGTAGAAATATTTCCTTTTATCTGTTTCAGAATCGCACCGGCGCTGTGAGCCAGCTGCATTATGAACTAGGGAAGGTGTTGTGTGATGTTCATGCATCTGATGGAGTTGTCTTAGCAGGGTAAGATCAAACAGTGTCTGACAGGTAGAAAGACTGGTAAAAAATCCATTATGATAAAAGTGTGATGTGTTGTTTTTTTATATATGCCAGAATTATAGACTTGCTTTAAAAAATATACATTCACAAACCTTTTTAGGTAAATTATATTATTGATTAGGCATCATAGGCCTCATTAATAATCATGGCATTTAACGCTTTATGTTCTGAAGAAATTTGGATATGTCTCTAAGTATTTCTCATACACCAACCAAAAAAAAAAAATTAAAACCAAACATAAAAAGTTGCTGCTGTTCTGCTGTGTAAAAAAAAACTGTGACTCTTTATACCAAGCCCCACCTATGCCTGTGGGTAACAGTACCACCTAAACAGACCATCAAATTATAAATATATATTGTGTAAAACCTTGAACAATCCATATCAAAATTATAGTGCATTTAGTGTCCAAATGAAATGCGATCGTCCCACTCCTCACACATTTTGCTTAAACACGCACCACAAAAATAGGATAGTGCTCCACAATGTGTTGTTTCCAGTAGACCGATGTGCACAGAACACACCACACTCACCAGAAGGTTTTGACTCCTTGCGTGAACAAGAGAGTCCAAAACAGCCTGTGTTATATCTTGGCTTCCATATATTCCAAAAGCTTTGTTTCGCTGTTCTCCCAGTTTCCAATGGTTAACCCTGCCAGAATAGAAGGCTGGCTCTGTATCCCACAGTACAGGAGAAGGCAAATACACAAAGAAATGCGCTTACATATTTGCCAGTATTAGCCTTAGAAAAACGTTTTTCCCCTCATCAAAGATAGCCGCCACGTAATTCTGGTACCAGAAGTGGCGTCAAACCAAAAGTTTACCCCTCAATGTGTTTCGTCATGGGAACTGACATCATCAGGAGCCAGGAAAGACTGCTAAAGAAGCCATCACGAGATAAAAGTGTGATGTGTTGTTTTTTTTTATATCTGCCAGAATTAGATTTACTTTAAAAAATATTAATTTACAAACCTTTTCAGGTAAAATATATTGTTGATTAGGCGTCATTAGTAATCGCGAAATTTAACTCTTCATAACTGATAACAAAACATAAATTTAATTTTCTACAACCTTTTTCGTTTCATACTTTCATACTATTGTGTTTGTGTGAAAGAGTACTTATGTACTTCACAAAGGAATGCATTTTTCCTATTCAATAATTCATTTTGTTTTGTGTTCAAATTTGAAGTGTCAAAACATAACTGTCAAAAACATTGATGTTCTAATACCATCTCCTTTAGTTGGAGACTTCAAAAGCGGATAGTGGTGGTCTAAGTCAATCTCTTGAAGACTTTAGTGATAAGAATGACAGAGCCGTGGAACGGTGTTTGTGGGAATTTTTGTTAATAGAGTCTCCAAAAATATATGAAAACCAGGCATGTGATCTAATTGAACATTTTAAGTGCTTTCCTCATGCTTCAATGAAATATACATGTACGCATCGATCCAAAATTAAAATCGGCATAGGGATTACACAGTTGTACAAATTTTCAAGTATAGTAAAAAAAAAAAAAAAAAAAAAAGAGTTGTCATATCTCCATTATCTTAAAGTATATGTTCAGACTCCAGATTTTACCACCCCCAAACCCTCTCCACCTCTACAATATATCCTCAATTTTTTTTTTACTTTTTTCCTATAACGAGAAATAGTTTTTGCCACTCTGGGGCCCCTTCTGGGAAATCTGTTTATACAGATGTGGACATGCCCCACAGCTCTTTCTCCTATATACATTCAGGGGAATTCATAAATTTTGTCTGACACTCATGCCTCTGCATGGCAAATGTCAGTGCGGGCGACAGGTGCCGATGTACCTGTTGTAAACAAGCATATGAACCTGGGGCATCCACTGAGACTATCCATACAGCAAGTTTGTCCACAGTTCCCTCCCTGTCTCTGCAGCTATCACACAGACAGCGCAGCAGCCAAAGTTTTTCGAAGCTGGGTGGGTGGAGCCTGATAGGTATGTAGAGACACTAGTCCCCCATCAAGTCGCTTTTCTTCTGATTGATAGCAGGCAGAGGAAGATTCCATAGCCAATACACACCCTGATATTGACTATAAAATCCGCCCACTGCCTGTGGTCAGTCACAAAGAGAGAGGACCTAATAGGGAACCTGTGTCTCATCTTCCCTATTAAGTTCTGGCTATTGTCAGTATCGCTGGCTGCAAGGAGGCTGTCAGCTCTGAACCCGGCAGCATTGTTAAGAACCAGTGAGAGGTGGGAAGGGATGGGGGTAAAGGTAACAAACATGCTGATCTGTACAGTGCCTGTCTCTGTACACAAAGTTAGTGTTGGTCTTGATTAGACCCAGTTTTGTTATCTACGAACTGGAGGTAGTTCTTTTTGAATGTGTTGCAGTAATAGCAGCACTTTGTCCATCTACCTGAATCTGCCACATGTGTCGGTTAACCTACTAAAATAGGCAGCAGGGAGATTTGAAGCTGGTGCAGGGCAGGGCCAAAATGCCAGAAAAGTGTTGTTGGGTCTTTACTGAATTTGCCCGATTATGTGGCAATACTCTATGGAGTCAAGACAGCAGTATTATTTCATTGGGCATTAAATAAAAGTATGCATGTGGAGTAAGACAGAGGGGCGAGGAGAGAGGTGGAATTCTGTAGTCAAACAGGCAGGGCTGAGAATGCTGGCTGAGATTTCAGTGTTTTAGACTCCATTTACACCATGGCGTTCCGTTTTGCAGGCGGAAACGCAGCATTTCGGAAGCGCCCTGACATACACTGACTGACATACTTTTGATATTTGCCCAGTTTTTCCTAGCCAAGGCTAAAATGTATTTGTTCCTTTAAAATATTACACTTTACCTGTAAGACAATAACATATATAATAAAAATGCATCTCACTCATCCAACTTCTTTTGATCCAATTTGCCTTTCATCACTACTTGTTATCTATTCAGGTGTTCCAATTTAGTAGTAGTAGTAGATGATATAGGATAGACATTGGCTATTGTGGATTTGAAATGAGCATCAAACTGAACTGGAGCTACTAATGCATAGAGTTATCTATTGGCAGTACCCAAAACTTATTCACTGCTGGACAGTTGAAGTTTAATTGATCATTTGAAGTATAGAATAGGTCAGATATATTTTACTGTATGAAATCACAGTACATTTTTCTGGCTTTATTTCGTAGTTCATAAATATTTTATAGATACACAGATTCAAATTTTCCTGTTCTATATTTTCAAAGTTGAATAAACTGAAATTTCTTTATCGTACATCATGGGACACAGAGCACCATGGTAATCACTATGTGGGTATATAAGCACCTTCAGGTAGTGGACACTGATATACCCAATACAGGAAGTTCACTTCCTATATAAACCCCTCCTCCTACCAGGAGTACCTTCATTTTTTTCGCCAGTGTCTAAGGTGTTGGTCATGAGTTAAGATGTCCTCTGAAGAGCTCCACTGGAGGGATCCCTGCTGAATTTAAACAGCCTCCATAGACCAGATTCATCCAAAGTGCCACTGAGGCCAAGGTGGATGGTACCCGGGCCTCATATACAAAGCACAAGGTTTTGCCTGTAACACCTCTTTGCAGGGCTGGACCCCAGGACTTTTTGATCATGTTACATTACCTAAAGTTTTTCCTGAGGGGTGCTATACAGGTCCAAGGGAGTATCGCCCCTATAATTAGGACCCAGGCCTTTAAGGTTTGCTAACACAGCCCGTCGTGATGGGTGAAGTTTGGATCTGTCTGTTACAGCAGTATCCTGCAGCGCGGAAAAGCGAGGGAAAGCCTAGGAACTATAAAAAGTTCCCCTATGCGGTTTTCTTCCATAAGTAAAATGTCATGCCTAAAGCCTCCACTAAAAGGAGTAAATGCATACCTTAGTACGTTGCTTCTCAGTCAGCTCAGAAGTCCCAGCTAAACAGCACGTGTGTGGTCTCAGCAAGCCAGGGGGGATTCCTCATCCAGAACATTTCCCCCCTGGGGAAAGATGGGTACAACAGTAGCTTGTATTCCCCCCTATCGGGGGGGGTGCGGCGGCTTTCATATGTTTAGTTTTTCTTTTTCCCCACAGAAGTTTTTTAAACTTCCCGCCTCCCCAGCCCTCCCTTCCCTCCCCTCTCGCTCAAGGAGTGTATCAAATGCTGTCCGCGCGTGCGCGGACTATGGCTAGTTATACAGGGGGGAACGTGTTTAATAACAGAGGGGCGTGGCTTAAGGGTGGAGCTTAAGGTGCGAGCCGTGTCCGGGACGCAAGTCCATGAGGAGCACACAGCGCAGGCTGGGGACAAGAACAGAGACAGGCGCTTCAGAAATTCACCAAAAGATGAAATGTACCAGCAGTTGACGCTGCGATTTCTAGTGTGAATAATAGTCTAACTTGCCCAGAAGACGATGCACAAATGCTTAAAGATCCAACAGATAAAAGGTTGGAATTTCTGTTAAAATCCTCTGTTTCTTTGGCAGGTGCGGTTACTCAGCCTGCAGTTGCTGCAATAGGCATCTGCCAGTCCCTAATAGACCAGTTTAGACAGGCCCTTAAGGAGGTCCCTGCACAACAGGCCCACGATTTGGCCGAACTACCAAGGGCGCTATGTTTTCCATAGACGCCATAAAAGACTCTATTCACCAGGTGTCCCGCCTTGCGCTTGTGCTTGTACACATGCGTAGGACCCTGTGATTAAAAGATTGGTCAGCCGAAGCACCTTGCAAAAGGCTTCTGACTAGTTTCCCTTTTCATGGGGATTGACTATTTGCGGAGGATTTGGACAAATACATCCAAACGATTTCTAGAGGGAAGAGTACTCTTTTGCCAGTCAAAAGAAAGTAAAATCGTCCTTCATTTAAACTGACTCTTTCCCCTGCACCAGGGGCATCCGCCTCTAGGCAGTGGCGACGACCTCCACCGTAGAGGAAAGCCTCAGGCCCAGGCACAGAAGAAGACCTGGGGCCGGAAATCTGCAAAGCAGAATACTAAAGCCTCATTATGAAGAGGCGCCCCCCCCTCACCAGAGTGGGGGGAAGACTTCTGCAATACTCAGAAGTCTGGCAAGAGGAAATTCAGGACAGATGGGTCATCTCCACGGTGTCTCTAGGCTACAAACTAGAATTTCAGGAGTTTCCACCATCTCGTTTTCTGAGATCAAAAGTTCCCAAAGATCCAGGGAAAAGGCAATCTCTGTTTCAGGCATTAGACCGATTACTGGTTCAGGGGGTGATCCCCACAGAAGAGCAAGGTTTGGGGTTTTATTCAAACCTCTTTACGGTACCAAAACCGAATGGAGATGTCAGACCCATTCTAGATCTAAAGAATCTAAATCCGTTCCTGAAGATCCACTCCTTTTGCATGGAGTCGATCAGGTCAGTATTTTCTATCCTACAAGGAGGAGAACTTCTGGCGTCTATTGACATCAGGGATGCATATCTGCATGTCCCTATATTTCCCGCTCACCAAAGGTTTCTGCGGTTCGAAGTAGAACAGCAGCATTTTTAGTTTGTAGCCTTGCCCTTCAGGCTAGCTACAGCACCCTGGGTGTTCATAAAAGTTCTGTCCCTAACCAGGTTAAGGGCACAGGGCATAGCAGTCTTGATGTACCTAGACGATCTATTGCTAATAGACCAGTCGGTGGCTCATTTGGAGCAAAGTGTACGCATTACAACCAGTTACCTGGAAAGTCTGGGTTGGATTCTCAACCTAGAGAAGTCTTCCTTAAAGCCGCTAAAAAAACTGGAGTATTTGGGCTTGATCATAGACACAGCCCAGAAAAAGGTGTTCTTGCCTTAGGCAAAAATTAACTCCATAAGAGAACTGGTGCAGATGGTCAGGTCTAAAGGAGATCACTCCATTCGCCTTTACATGAGGTTATTAGGAAAGATGGTGGCTTCATTCGAAGCGGTTCCCTATGCCCAGTTCTATTCTAGACACAGTATCCTGTCTGCTTGGAACAAAACGATCCAAGTTTAGACTCGCCAATGCGGCTGTCCCCAAGAGTGTCCCAAAGCCTTAGTTGGTGGTTACTAACCCAGAATCTGCTGAAAGGAAAATCCTTCAGACCAGTTATCTGGAAAGTGGTAAAGACAGATGCCAGCCTTTCAGGCTGGGGAGCAGTACTAGAGAAGACATCTGTCCAGGGACAGTGGTCAAGAACTGAAAGAGCCGTGCCCATCAATATCCTAGAGATTCGTGCAGTACGTCTAGCTCTGAAGGCCTGGACTTTCAGGTTACAGGATTGTCCTGTCAGCATCCAATCCGACAATGCCACAGCTGTGGCCTATATCAATCATCAAGGGGGCACCAAGAGTCTTGCAGCGCAGACCGAGGTGAACCATATTCTGACTTGGGCAGAAAGGAATGTTCCATGCCTGTCGGTAGTCTTCATTCCAGGAGTAGAGAATTGGCAGGCGGACTACCTGAGTCGCCAGCAGTTATTCCCGGGGGAATGGTCTCTTCACCCCTACATTTTTCGGGCTGTTTGCCAAAGATGGGGTACTCCGATCGTAGATATTCCATCCTACCTTATGAACGCTAAATTTAACGGCTTGACTATTGAAACCCACATTCTGAAGAAATGTGGGATATCCGGGTCAATTATCTCTACCTTGATTAATGCAAGGAAGCCAGCTTCCAGAACTACAGTGGGGATCGAAAGTTTGGGCACCCCAGGTAAAAATGTGTATTAATGGGCATAACGAAGGCAAGGAAAGATGGAAAAATCTTCAAATGGCATCAAATTACAGATTAGACATTCTTATAATATGTCAAAAAAAGTTAGATTTTATTTCCATCATTTACACTTTCAAAATTACAGAAAACAAAAAAATGGTGTCTGCAAAAGTTTGGGCACCCTGCAGAGTTAATATCTTGTACTGCCCCCTTTGGCAAGTATCACAGTTGTAAACGCTTTTTGTAGCCAGCCAAGAGTCTTTCAATTCTTGTTTGAAGTATCTTTGCCCATTCTTCCTTACAAAAGTCTTCCAGTTCTTTGAGAATTCTGGGCTGTCTGTCACGCACTGCTCTTTTAAGGTCTATCCATAGATTTTCAATAATGTTGAGGTGAGATTGTGAAGGCCATGGCAAAACCTTCAGTTTACGCCTCTTGATGTAATCCCTCGTGGATTTTGAGGTGTGTTTGGGATCATTATCAATTTGTAGAAGCCATCCTCTCTTTAACTTCAGCTTTTTCACAGATGGCATCAAGTTACCATCCAAAATTTGCTGAAATTTTATTGAATCCATTGTTTCTTCTACTCGTGAAATGTTCCCTGTACCACTGCAATACAACCCCAAAGCATGATTGATCCACCCCCATGCTTAACAGTTGGACAGAGGTTCTTTTCATTAAATTCTGTGCCCTTTCTTCTCCAAACGTACCTTTGCTCATTCCGGCCAAAAAGTTCTATTTTAACCTCATCGGTCCACAGAACTTGTTTCCAAAATGCATCAGGCTTGTCTATATGTTCATTTGCAAAGTTCAAACGCTGATTTTTGTGGTGAGGACGTAGAAGAGGCTTTCTTCTGATGACTATTCCATGAAGACCATATTTGTACAAGTATCTCTTTATAGTGGAATAGTGTACCACAACTCCAGTGTCTGCCAGATCTTTCTGGAGGGATCGTGCAGTCAAACGTGGGTTTTGAATTGCTTTTCTCACAATCCTGCGAGCTGTTCTGTCTGATATTTTTCTTGGTCTTCCAGATCTTGCTTTAACTTCCACTGTTCTTGATGACTGCCATTTCTTAATTACATTCCAAACAGAGGATATTGACATCTGAAAACGCTTTGCTATCTTCTTATAGCCTTCTCCAGCTTTGTGAGCGTCAACTATTTTCAGTTTCAGTTTTCTAGACAACTGCTTAGAAGAACCCATGGTGCTGATTGTTGGGGCAAGGTCAGATGAGTCTGGCCATTTAAAACCTTTGAGATTGACATCACCTGGTCTTCCCAGACGATGATTGAGAACAATCCATGACACTGGCAGGTCTCAGCTTTGCAAAGGGGACAGTGCATGCTATAAATTCTGCAGGGTGCCCAAACTTTTGCAGACGCCATTTTTTTGTTTTCTGTAATTTTGAAAGTGTAAATGATAGAAATAAAATCTAACTTTTTTTGACATATAAGAATGTCTAATCTGTAATTTGATGCCATTTGGAGATTTTTCCATCTTTCCTTGGCTTCGTTATGCACATTAATACATATTTTTACCTGGGGTGCCCAAACTTTCGATCCCCACTGTACAGTGGGGCAAAAACTATTTAGTCAGCCACCAATTGTGCAAGTTCTCCCACTTAAAAAGATGAGTGAGGCCTGTAATTGTCATCATAGGTATACCTCAACTATGAGAGACAAAATTTGGAAACAAATCCAGACAATCACATTCTCTGATTTTTGAAAGAATTTATTTGCAAATTATGGTGGAAAATAAGTATTTGGTCACCTACACACAAGCAAGATTTCTGGCTCTCGCAGACCTGTATCTTCTTCTTTAAGAGGCTCCTCTGTCCTCCACTCATTACCTGTATTAATGGCACCTGTTTGAACTTGTTATCAGTATAAAAGACACCTGTCCACAACCTCAAACAATCACACTCCAAACTGCACTATGGTGAAGACCAAAGAGCTGTCGAAGGACACCAGAAACAAAATTGTAGACCTGCACCAGGCTGGGAAGATTGAATCTGCAATAGGCAAGCAGCTTGGTGTGAAGAAATCAACTGTGGGAGCAATAATTAGAAAATGGCAGACATACAAGACCACTGATAATCTCCCTTGATCTGGGGCTCCACGCAAGATCTCACCCCGTGGGGTCAAAATGATCACAAGAACGGTGAGCAAAAATCCCAGAACCACACGGGGGGACCTAGTGAATGACCTGCAGAGAGCTGGGACCAACGTAACAAAGGCTACCATCAGTAACACCCACGCGCAAGGGACTCAGATCCTGCAGTGCCAGACATGTCCCCCTGCTTAAGCCAGTACATGTCTGGGCCCGTCTGAGGTTTGCTAGAGAGCATTTGGATGATCCAGAAGAGGATAGGGAGAATGTCATCTGTTCAGATGAAACCAAAGTAGAACTGTTTGGTAGAAACACAACTCATCGTGTTTGGAGGAGAGAGAATGCTGAGTTGCAACCAAAGAACACCATACCTTCTGTGAAGCATGGGGGTGGCAACATCATGCTTTGGGGCTGTTTCTCTGCAAAGGGAACAGGACGACTGATCCGTGTACATGAAAGAATGAATGGGGCCATGTATCATGAGATTTTGAGTGCAAACCTCCTCCCATCAGCAAGGGCATTGAAGATGAAACTTGGCTGGGTCTTTCAGCATGACAATTATCCCAAACACACCGCCTGGGCAACGAAGGAGTGGCTTCGTAAGAAGCATTTCAAGGTTCTGGAGTGGCCTAGCCAGTCTCCAGATCTCAACCCCATAGAAAACCTTTTGGAGGGAGTTGAAAGTCTGGGTTGCCCAGCGACAGCCCCAAAACATTACTGCTCTAGAGGAGATCTGCATGGATGAATGGGCCAACATACCAGCAGCAGTGTGTGACAACCTTGTGAAGACTTACAGAAAACGTTTGACCTCTGTCATTGCCAACAAAGGATATATAACAAAGTATTGAGATGAATTTTTGATATTGACCAAATACTTATTTTCCACCATAATTTGCAAATAAATTCTTTCAAAAATCAGACAATGTGATTGTCTGGATTAGATTTTGTCTCTCATAGTTGAGGTATACCTATGATGACAATTACAGGCATCTCTCATCTTTTTAAGTGGGAGAACTTGCACAATTGGTGGCTGACTAAATACTTTTTTGCCCCACTATATATTAGAGTCTGGAGGGCATACGTTTCCTGGTGTGAATCCTAGGGTTGGCACCCTCGGAGACATATCGTAGGCAGAATTCTTGCCTTTCTACAATTAGGGGTAGAGATGAAGTTGGCCTTAAGTACTATTAAGGGCCAAGTCTCAGCTTTATCAGTCTTATTTCAAAGACCAATGAAAGATTGGGGTAAATGGCGCTCCCTATGCTTGGGGGAATAATTCTCCCTATTTATACAAAAAGTGTGCGCAACACACATTACAATGCTTACATAAGCAAAGAGTGATCATCCACTAGTGATAACCAAATATATAACTGCATTCAATCAAATCAGTTAGTAATATATATAAAAAATATAAAAAAACAAGAAAAAAGTTAATGATAGTATACAAAGGTTGTGACCAATCGGAACAGTTAATAATATATAAGTGACCACGAAAAAACTAAAAATAAAGGTGTGAAAAAATAAAAAATAGTGATATGTCAGATCATAGATACTAATCAGTTTACATCAAAGAATACACTAAACATTATCAAAATGTGTGTATCACAAACCAGTCCAATTGATAAAACGTCCCAAGAAACATCCCAAAAAATGGTGCTGAAAAATGGGTGAAGCTACAAAATGGCAAAAATATTCAAAACAATATGGTGACTCTTGTGCTCGATCAAATCAGTTGACTCTTGTGCTCCCCCTTATGGGTCCCCACTCCTCAGCTCCTCATACCCCTACAGGGATGGTAGGCATGTATGGGTAGTCTCGGATGATCTCCTTTAGTAGTTCTGCCAGTAGCACGTACTTGCACCCACTGCACCAAATCGAGGTGTCCAAACCGGTCATCCGTTCAGCACATTTTCCCCCACCATATCCAGGAAATAATCCAGCAACTCCTCAGGGCTAAGTCCTGGTAATTTCTGAAGCCCAAGGCAGCATGCCTCCTTCCATGGACCTCAAACTTATTTCAAAGACCGCTTGCAACACATTCTTTGGTCCGGGGTTTTATGCAAGGGGTGATGTGGATTAATCCGCCAGTTAGATCACCTTTTGAACCCTTGGGACTTGAACTTAGTTTTGTCAGTGTTAAAAAACAGCCATTTGAACCGATACAATATATTCCCTTAGTCCTTCTGACAAGGAGGTTTGTGTTCTTGTTTGCTATATCCTCAGCAAGGAGGGTTTCGGAATTGGCTGCTCTTTCTTGTAAAGAGCATACTTATTTATTCATGAGGACAGAGTGGTGTTAAGCCCTCATCCAGATTTTTTGCCAAAAGCGGTCTCAGGTTTTCACCTGAACCAAGATATTGTCCTGCCATCGTTTTTTTACAAAACCATGTTCCAGGGAAGAGAAGTCAGTACATTGTCTTGATGTGGTGAGAGCGGTCAAAGTCTATTTAAAGATGACTGCTCAGATTCGGAAAACTGATGTCTTATTTGTTCTGCCCGAAGGTCCTAAGAAAGGACAGGCAGCGTCGAAACCCACTGTCGCTAAATGGATTTGGCAGGTTATAATTCAGACTTATGATTTAAGGGGTAAGATTCCACTTTTTCAAGTCAAAGCACACTCTACCAGGGCAGTTAGTGCTTATTGGGCAGTGCGTCACCAGGCCCCCATAGCTCAGATCTGTAAGGTTGCAACCTGGTCTTCAGTACATACATTCACCAAGTTTTATCAAGTGGATGCAAGAAGTCATGAGGATATCGCCTTTGGGCGCAGTGTGCTGCAGGCAGCAGTATAAATCCTCAAGTCTGAGGGTGCCCTATGGGTTGTCTCTCCCTCCCCTCAAATAGCATTGCTATGGGACATCCCACATAATGATTACTATAGTGCTCTGTGTCCCATAATGTACGATAAAGAAAATAGGATTTTTATAACAGCTTACCTGTAAAATCCTTTTCTTGGAGTACATCATGGGACACAGAGGTACCTCCCCTCTTTTTGGGGTTTAGATATATTGTTTTGCTACAAAAACGGAGGTACTCCTGGAAGGAGGAGGGGTTATATAGGGAGTGAACTTCCTGTATTTGGGTATACCAGTTTCCATCACCTGAAGGTGCCTATATACCCACATAGTGATTACTATGGTGCTCTGTGTCCCATGATGTATTCCAAGAAAAGGTTTTTACAGGTAAGCTGTTATAAAAATCCTATTATTAACCTAAAAGTATATGTGGATGAAACATGTCAGTGTATAATTTGTTTCTCAGTCACCATGGGATTCATTCTCCGTATTCTGCAAAAAACCTGGTTGATCTTGCTGTTCTATGTCTCCCCATCCTGTTCATGTCCCCACTGCAGTTGGGAAATTTGCAGAGTAGCTCTGGCAGCTCTGCACATACTCAGTTTTCAGTGTATTTTCTGCCCTGGGCATTTCCTCCCTATAACATCTGAGCAGCCCATGTGACTATAGAGTCACACATTTGGGCGTATACACAATGGTAAATGACAGCCAACTCCCTCCCTCCTCCTCCACGCCCACTAACCAGCTAAACACAATGGGGATGGGATATTACATCTTGATTGATGGTGGCTTCACCACTGTGTTATAAAAAAAAATGCGTTTAAAAAAACGCTGCACAGATACCGTGTGACATAAAAAAAATTGCAATGAGCTCTATTTTATTCTAAAGGGCCTCTGCTAAAAAAAATATATATATATATATATATATATATATATATATATATATATATATATATATATATATATATATATATATATATAATCTTTGGGGGTTCTAAGTAATTACATGTATGAGCAAAGTGTCAGAAATGGCCTGGATGGGAAGTGGTTAACGTGTCTAAATATCTCTAAATAGTGAATGTGTGCATGACATAGGGACTGAGGCTGAGGATAAAATTGTGTACATTGGAGAAGGTGTGCAAATTGCCACCTATGCTTTGTATGCCAGGTAATGTGTTTTCATTGTAAGAGAGGAGCAAATTTATAGGCCTTGTGCAACTGGACATTTTTATAGCTGCTGTTTTTGGCTTCAAGGGGTTGTAAAGGTTCACGTTTTTTTCACCTTAATGCATCCTATGCATTAAGGTGATAAAACATCCGACAATGCCGGCCCCCCCAGCCCCCCTGTTTTACTTACCTGACCCCTCGAAAGTCCCGTGCTCGCTCCCGACATTCTCTTTTCTGCTCAGCCTGGCCGTTGATTGGCTAGAGTGGATGGCTTGGAAGCAGCGCAGCCATTGGCTCGTGCTGCAGTCATATACATCCAATGACGCGGCGCGCTGGGGGAGGCGAGTGATACAGTCGGCGGCTATATCACGGTAGCACGCCCGCAAGAACTGAACACCATGCGAGAGAGCTCGCATGAAGGTGTTTAGTTCTTGCTGGGAGGAGCTGAGGGACCCCAGAAGACCAGGTTCGGCAGGTTCGGGGCCACTCTGTGCAAAACGAGCTGCACAGTGGAGGTAAGTATAACATGTTTTGTTATTTAAAAAAAAAAAAAAAAAAAAAAAAATACCTTTACAACCCCTTTCAGGCGTTTTTTTTTTTTTTTCTGCAGCCAGTAAACTCCCAAGCATGTTATCCTATGTGTCCATGCGCACATAGGCTGTTATCAGCGTTTTTTGGCAGGGACGTTTTCTGGTTTGAAAAAAACCCAGAACTAGTGAGTTTTAATAGGAGTTTTTCAGCTGTAAAAGTGCTCTTAACACTGATACCGTGGCTATTCTGCGTTTATCAGCGTTTTTGAGCCATAAGATTTTGTGGCGTATAGTTTTGCTAAACAAAAATCTAAAAAAACGCTACTGCAAACTCATTCCCTCACTCACTCATTACAAAAAAATACTTGATAGTTTTGGTTACTTTTGCTGAATCGCTTAGGGAAAACTTAAACGGAATGATTAATGGTGTTTTTTTTTTTTTTTTTCAGATCAGCGTTTATTAGAAAGACAATAAATAATCATCGGGCGTGTATATTTATCTATTGATTTAGTCACTTGTAGACATTTTTCAGAAGCTTCTCCTCTAGAGATTATCTGCAGGCTGTGCCTTGCATTAATCTAATACCGATGTGTTTGTACGAAGCCTGAGAGATGGAGAACCTTGTGTTGATCATTAAAGTTTCATCAGGCGGTTACGATGCTTGTTTTCTGGGTCAGACCTCCAATCCCTTTTCATTTGAGACACAGTTGGCTGCGGTTACCTCACTCCCAATCAATGTTGTATACACTGGCCTTTCTACTGTTACATCTCCCGCAGGAACGCCTTAAAGTCATAGGGCTTTCAGTTTTTCCTACAGAGAACATGGTCTTTTTCTAGTGCAAGTTCACTTTGGGACATGAGTCGTATGCCTCACTACTGATATTATTGTGCAATTCTGATGATGACGTTCTTAAAATGCAAATCTTAATCATACAGTACAGGACACAGGCTTGATATTCATAGACTCTGGGCTATCGGCTGATGCCTTTTAAGTGAGTGGATGCTGGAAAAGCTTTGAGGACATAGCCCCTGAGTGCCCCCACCATAACCCTACCCCATGTTTTGAGTCACTATCTTCTAATGTAACAATAGAAGCAGTGCATCCGGATCAGTGATACCTCAGTAAATCCTTGGGAGTTGTACCCAGACACTGCACCATAGGCAAGGCATGTAATGTTGCTTCAGGCACTGGATCCTGAGTTAGCACTCACTTTTGATTGCAAGTTAACATTTTCTGAAAAGAGGGTTTCTGTCAAACCTAAAATTCCCTGTTCGTTCAGAACCCCTCTTGTATTAACATGGAAGTCCCCCTCCCCGGTGTTTTCTTAGGGATAGGAGCTAGAAGGAAATTTGTAATATAAAAATAATATGCAATGCTTTTTAATCAGGGCCACTACATTTCACTGATTTGTAACTTAACCAACAAGTAACATAATTCACAGCTAACCCAAGATCTTACAGCTACTTATGAAGAAAATTTAGGAATTGCCATCTCTCCGTGTTTTAAAATGGAAGTGCTCCAATATTTTGGAAATCCCCGTTAGTGGTGTGTGTGTGTGTGTGTTTTTCTCTGAATCAAATGACTTGGTCTTCATGCATCTCTACCATGTACACAAAAAGAGAAATGGAAAGGTGTAACTTTCATCAGAAATAGCAAATATAAACTCTTCTTTCCTGGTGTATGAAATACCTTCAAATGTTGCTCAGCTACATGTGATCATCCAGGACTTGGCGGGACTTTTGTTTGTTTCAAGGCGAAAGTCTTCAAGTTTATGTGCATCAGATTTTCACAGCCCCTTGAGTACTCATGATATTTATGAAATTTAAAGGACTCTGTGACGAGGGGAAGGCGGTCAAACTTTCTGAAAGTGCATGCTCATACCTACAGCATCCTCCAGAACCTTCCATTCATGGTCAAATGCTGGGCCATTCTGACAGGAAATCTCAAACAACTGTGACGTGTCAGAGCTTGCTGCTAACTCCGCTTCTATACTTTCTTTTTTGACCATCACTGACTGTTAGTTTCACTGGCCAATAGGCATGTGCAGGAGGCAAAAGGTGGCTTTGGTGCGATCAGGAAGCACCATATCGTTGTCTGTCAGTCAGCTTCATCTGTGATGGGAAGGTTTAGGAAACCAGAGGTTTATCCACTTTTCCCTCCATGGTAGAATTTTGTCAACCAGTTGAGGACACTGAATGTGCTACACATGCCCAAAAAGCCTAATCAAAGTACACAGGGCGAGTGTAGCATGTCCAGTCCTTCTGCCCCGCTGTCGCGCTCTCTCACACTTGTTAGCGATCCCCGAATCCAAAATGAAAGCCAACAGTTGTGTAAAGATGGCACCTCTAGCAGTGGCTGCTGTCAAAAATGACAACTCTGTTCAGACGCTAAATATATACAAAGTAATGTTACTTTGTATCTTTTTTTTTTTTTAAAGGTGTTTATTTTTCATTTTTATAACAAAGGAAATACAAAAGCAATAAAATAATAAAGTAACCAACAATACAGACTGCTCTACATCCATGTATATCATAGACATTTAGATTAATGCTGATATATCAGAGCTCATGAAGTAGTACAACTGTATAAAACAGTGATACCCCAAACCAAAACACATGTTACTTTGTATCTACTCTGTTCATTCATCTTCCCATCAAAAAGAATGAGCTCCAATCTGCAATATGTCTGTTAAAGCAGCCTAGTAAGTAAAAAAAAAAAAAAAAAAAAAAAAAAGCTTCAACCTCAAGTTTCTGCTAATTCGCTCTAGTTAAAGCATGTCTACAGTTAAAATTTTAAATCATGTTCAGTTCCACATTGTATTTCATTAATCTATCCAATCTCAAAGTTTGTAAACTTTTTGAAGATCTCCACACATTTACTTGATTTCTGTGGCATGTAATCACTTTGCCCTGTGAGTAGGCCCTGCTGTGTCACACATTTCCCAGAGTCTGCCTTCTGAACTACAGAGGTGCTGAGTGGAGGAGTTTCAGGAGGTGGAGTCAGTACAGGAATCGCAGCTTACAGGCAGCAAGGCACCATGGGATATGTAGTCCTTAAAAATTTAAATTAAACAGAGGAGAAACTGCAAAGCATACAAGGAATCCAGGAAAATGTGGAAAGAGATGATCAGCACACAGACAGAACTCACAACATAAGCTTCCCTGAACATTTTTCAGGGAAGTTTATATTAGATTGTCAAAAATTAATATTGTGGTGTGTGTATAGTTATTACAATTTTGATCTTATAAAATGAAAGTGTTTGCTGTGACCATAGAATGTCTTTAACTCCTTCTTACTTCAACTATAATTTTACTTCTGATTTGATCTTATTCCTCTTTTTATTAATATATAACCCTTTTTTCATGTTTAGTTTTTTGTTTGTTATTTTGTTAGTGTTATGTAAAATTAGCACAATTGAAAAAAACGTTTTGTTTCATTTGTAAATAACTTTGCTATGCTTTGTACCAGAATCATAATTTTAGTGTAATTAAAGGCTGGTTCACACCAGATGAAGTCGGTGCATTTTAATCTGCATCAAAAACACATGCACAGTGCTTTCCATGTATTCCAATGGCTATAGTTCACTCTAGTGCAGTGCGTTCCAGTGTAGCCAACAAAAGCGGAACATGCTGCTGCTGTTTTGTTCTGTATGGAACACGGCAAAACACACCAAATGCACGTATCCTGCATTGAAATATAGAGAAAAACGCATCAAAAAATCTAATCGGAACACATAAAAAATGAGCATGCAGAAAAGCATCCGGAATGCAGAAATTGTGGTGTGAACAGATCCTTTAAACCAGTTCTGGACCGCCCACCACATATATACTGTGGTAGAGCTGCCCAGCTGCGGAAAGTCGCGTAACGGTATGTGACTCCGTGCTTTTGGGTGCACGTGCTGCTCCCGCTGTGATTAGACACAACGGGAGTCAATCAGCAGATCGGGTGGCCGCTATGGGCGGCGCGCCCCACCGATCGTTCACAGGAGAGACGGATCAGCCATTTTGTCAGGAAGGGAAAGAGAGATCTTGTGATTCGGCTAAGTTGAATCGCGGATCTCTTTTACTTCAGTGTGACACTGCCCCACATTGTAAGCACCTCCTAGGGAGCATTTAACCCCTTAATCGCCCCTGGTGTTTCAACCCCTTCCCTGCCAGTGTCAATTATACAGTAATCAGTGCATTTTTATAGCACTGATCACTGTATTGTTGTCACTGGTCCCAAAAAAGTGTCACTTGGTGTCAGACTTGTACGCTGCAATGTCGCACTCCCGCTAAAAATCACAGATTGCCATCATTACTATTAAAAACAATAAAAAGAAAGTCTCTAAATCTAGCCCCTATTTTGTAGGGCTATAACTATAAAGCTATAACTTTTGCGCAAACCAATCAATATGTGCTTGTTGGGATTTTTTTTGCAAAAAATATGTAGCAGAATACATATTGGCCTACATTTATGAGGAAATTTTTTTTTTTATTATTTACACTGGGAATCTTTTATAGCAGAAAGTTAAATATTTCATTTAAAAGTGTCCGGTCTTTTTTTGTTTATAGCACAAAAAATAAAATACGATCAAAAACCACCAAAAGAAAGCTTTTTTTGTGAAGAAAATGACATCAATATTTTTTGGGTACAGTGTAGCACGACCGCGCAGTTGTCAGTCAAAACAACACAGTACCATATCGGGAAAAATGGCCTGGTCAGGAAGAGGGTAAAACCTTCCGGAGCTGAAGTGGTTAAATTGGGACAAATTCAGAATAAAGTTGTTTATTTGCATGTAAACAGTAAATGAGGAACTGTCATCGAAGTCAAAGCACAGCTGTAAAAGGTTGACAGTTCACCAATGATTTAGTAGGAGTGGAGAAAGAACTGTTTCAATTTCTATTGTAAATACACAAAGTATGACAGTTGGAGTATACTGTGTGCTTTATAAACAAGCATGTAGTTCTTCAGGCACATTCTCTATCACATGTCGTGCTATTTGAAAATAATACTTTTTTGTAAATTGTTATTTAATCCTGCCTTGTATATTAGCATTGCATAGCTAAGGCAATCTAAGGAAAGAATAACATTAAATTGTAGCTAAAGAAAGTTGTCAGGTGGTAGACCATCCACCTGCCTCATTGTTCTAAAATGTTTCTGCCTTAGATGGCTCATCTGTCCTTACATATGCTTGTCTTCTTATTTTCTCCTCCAAAGACATGACATCACCATTAAAAGATCATATTACTAAACAAAAGAGTGGCTTCCAGTTACATTAAGTGTTCAGTGTATACGGACAACCTCACCCTGAAGCATAGGAGGGGCTGGGAGAGATAGATGGCAAGATATACAGAAACCCAAAGTGTCCTCTCCACCTGAACCCACTGCTAACTCTTTCAAAGGCCTCGGGGAATAGAAATCTAATATGTCACTTACCTCAGCTCACAAGGGGGTTGGAAATATTTGTAGTTGAAATGCTTATGAAGGTTACCTTGGTACAGTGCATTGAGTGTTGCATTTGTATGGTATAATATATACCATAAGCTGATGTGTTTTATATATATATATATATATATATAGCTAGCCTTAACTACAGTTAAAATGACTGAAGCAAGAGTAAAAGTTTACTAAATTCATGAGCAGTTGCGTCTTACATGGAGCCTTGAAAATAAATATGCATAGCCTTGTTTTGTAGCGTAAACCAATAATTCTCAGTGAAAGATGGTAGTAGAAGATATTTATAGTTACTGGCAGTCAACGGCATTACTGTTGAACTCTAGGAGGAGATCAACAAAGAAGCAAAAGTTAAACTTTTTAAATTGGAATTCTTTGTCTACATCGCCCCTACTTTTAGATTTGATCAGACCATATTTACCTTAAAGTGGACCTAACCTCATGCAACCTTCTTATAATGTGAAACAAGCCAATTATGGATGATTTCGCTCTTACAGTGCACAATATAGAGCTGCTCTTTTGCATAGGCCCAATTTTTTATTTCACAGCACTGTGTAGCTGGGAGGTAGCAACGCTGTCTGTGGAGATACTTTTATCTGACAGCCATTCCTATTTCCAGACACTATTTTCTTGATGGCACCATCACTGTAGCCAGTGATCAGGGGCAGGATATGGTTCCGATGATGTCAAAGTCCTGACAGGAACCCATGTTGCTAACAGGAGGGTGTTAAGGCACTCACAGGTGTGAACCCGCTCTGCTACTTCTAATCAGAAATGTTATGCTAATTTTTTTTGTTTTTATTTCTTCTGATTGCTTTGTCTAGCTTACATGGGGTTCAGCTTGTATAAGAGCAGTGTTAACACCAAGCTTTCAGCAAGCTTTTTCAAAGCATTTTGTGAAGCTTTCAGCAAGCTTTAAGCAGCTTAAACCATTTAAAGCACTTTTCAGATCCAGTATGGGAATGTTGAACACACACTTGAAATAGTTTGAGCCAAGCTGGCCTGAAAGAACTCTTTTCTTTACTAACATGTGAGCTCACTAGGGGAGCTGTATAAACTGTACGTAGCCTCAACTACATACAGTATACGTCACTGTGTTTTGGGTGTGAGACGAGACCTTGGGTTGAGCGGCACCCAGCCATTCATAGGCAGCTTTGTATTCTTTCAATGAATACAAAGCTGCTTCTGATTGGCTGAGTAGGAGATGTGACATCATCAGCTTGCCCTTCCAACTCAGCCAATTAGAGCAAACTTTGCATTCATTGATAGAATACAAAACTGCCTATGAATGGTGGAGTGCCGCTCAGCTCGACACTATTTTGTTCTGAATGTGAGGAAGGAAGGTCTCTTCTCCAGAAACAAGGTGCTGTATATTGTATATGGCTGTATACAGTTTATACAGTGCACACAAGTGAAGGAGAGAGTTGGTTTGGGCCAGCTTGGCCCAAACAAACTAAAGTGAAAGTAAACCTGGTGATCAGCTTTAAACTTTAGATTTTAATTATACTGTAGGTGAAATTATTGTTATCGCCATGCTGTATGCATGTCACATTAAAGTCAAAACTTTTATTTTAGTTTTACAGTGTGGAAGGGTTAGAACCCCTCCCCCTTTTTTCTTTTCTGGTGTCCCTTTGGGATCATTTCCTTTAACTTTCTGTACTGAGCACACAACAGCAAGTGAGAGTAAGGGTCCTTTCACACTGGGGAGGTTTGCAGGCGCTATTGCGCTAATAATAGCGCCTGCAAACTGACCCGAAAGTGCCGCTGCTTTCCTTCCAGTGTGAAAGCCCCGAGGGTGAACTTGAGGGCAAATCACCTGTTAGACCATTGTCACTGTAGGACATGTCCCCAATAGAAGATTTGCTCTTACATCCTGATGCAGTGACTAAAAGATTTTGGATATCCAATCACTTTCTGTCAAGGAGACAACAGTCAGCAGGCCAAATAGAGTAAATCTCCTTATCGGGGATACAGCAACAAAAAATGGTTTTAGGCTTAGATGCATTTATTTTTATTGATTTATATTGGTATCCAGTTAGTGGTGTTTGTCATGATATCATCTCAGTTTGTAGTTATTGTGAAGTATAGAATAGCTTAGTTTGACTTTAACCCGAAGTAATGAAAAATGAAATGATAAAAAGCAGTTGCACACATTTTTGTACTCCCTGTCTTTTGAAGCTTTTTTTAATTGACGACTTTTATTTAGTTGTGACGCAGAAACATAAATGAAAAAGAGAATGCGCCTTCTGCAATACGCATCATCTGTCAATAATTACTGCTCAAAGCTAACGTGTGTTTGTGTATATGTATGTGTGTGTGTGTGTATATGTATATGTATATATATATATATATATATATATATATATATATGTATGTATGTATGTATGTATGTATGTATGTATGTATGTGTGTGTGTGTGTGTGTGTGTGTGTGTGTGTGTGTATGTATATATATGTATGTATATATATATATATATATATATATATATATATATATATATATATATATATATATATATATATATATAGGTTTTTATACAAAATTGAGACAACTTGCACGCTGGATTTACAAAATGTTCCTTTCAGGAAATTCCTGAATCTGGGGTAAAAGGTACACCTTGTGTGAAAAAATGTGTCTACTGTATGTTTTCATGTGTGTGTGTGTATATATGTATATATATGTGTGTGTATGTGTATGTGTGTATATATATATATATATATATATATATATATATATATATATATATATATATATATATACACCGTATTTATCGGCGTATAACACGCACCCCAATTTAGGAGGGAATTTTAAGGAAAAAAAACTTTTAGGAGGGAAGTTGAAGGGAAAAAAACTTACATTTAAATGCCCATCATTGCAGCCTTGTCAGTGCAGCCTTCCCCAGTGCAGCCTTGTCAGTGCAGCCATGTCAGTGCAGCCTTCCCCAGTGCAGCCTTCCCCAGTGCAGCCTTCCCCAGTGCAGCCTTCCCCAGTGCAGCCTTCCCCAGTGCAGCCTCGCCCAGTGCAGCCTTTGATCCCCTGTCTTCAAAATCGCCGACCGCGATTTGAAAATGGCGCCGCCGGCGCCGAAATACACAGAGCCGGTTCTCGGCTCTTTCCGGCGGCTATCATTCACTTTCGGCTCCACTCGTAGTCCCGAGCGGAGCTATCCGAACCTAGCCGAGTAGGTTTGGATAGCTCCGCTCGGGACTACGAGTGGAGCCGAAAATGAACGAGAGCCGCCGGAAAGAGCCGAGGACCGGCTCTGTGTATTTCGGCGCCGGCGGCGCCATTTTTAAATCGCGGTCGGCGATTTTTGAGTTGTGCAGCTCAGGGGATCGGCGTATAACACGCATCTGCGACTTTCCCCTGATTTTAAGGGGAAAAAAGTGCGTGTTATACGCCGATAAATACGGTGTGTATATATATATATATATATTGGTCTTCCCTGATTTTTTATTTTTTTCAGCTTCCTGTGAACTATGCATTGTTCCTCTCCTTAATCTTTAGCCCCGGTTCACACTGGTGTGACTTGTTATGCAGTTTGACAGATCAAAGTCGCATGACAAGTCGCACTGTTACTGGCTATGGAACCATTTGGATCTCTGCGACTTGGACTTGAACCAACTTTGAAAAGGTTCCTGCACTATTTTTGACGATTTAATGTGCAACTTGCGTTGACATCTGTGCACGAAGCCGCACAATAAATCTCGCTGACTGGCGGCTTTGAAATCATGCTGAAGCCTGCAATCGGTGTGAACCGGGGCTAAGGCTGCATTCACACTTTGCTTTTCCTAAACATGACAAAACACACAGGATACGTGTATTTTTCTGCGCATTTCAGATGCAACCGAAAAACGAAACAAATGCATTGAAAAAACACGCTGCCCACACAAAAAAAAGTCTGGGAGCTTTTTTGTTGCATTTGTGTGTAGCACAAACCCATTGAAGACCAGCACAAAAAACGCTGTAGCACAGTGTAACTTTCGGTTTACATGCAGGTTACCCGTGCTTTTACCTAGCCTTCTAATAGATTGGGCATTTTTGGTGCATTTTCTGAAGCGCAACAAAGATGCAGCATGTCGGACTGTGGCCAAATTGCAGCGCATCAGTGCGAAAGCGCCCTAAACTTCTGGCTTCCCTTAGCTAGATTAAATGACAACCAAATCCAAATTACATTCAGCAGTTTTCGTAAACTGGTTTAAGTAGAAGACAAATTTAGCCACCACTTCTAATTACGGTACTTGTAAGCTGCAATATAATAAATAAATTTTGTATTCGTGTATAATATCACTGTAATTATGGGTACACACACTGTGACATATACTATTTCAGTATCCAAAGATAGGTCATGTTTGGCACAAAAGGTTTTATCACGGCCTTTAAAACCCTTGATGTTTTGTTCATGAGAGATGTTTAAAATGAATGTGTTGTTGATTACTGTTGGAATATAAATGTAGGTCCAGCTAATAAACTGTTGATCTGCTGCACCTTTAAGGTGTTTCTAGTGGAAAACAGTTAAATGGATGAAAATGTATCCGCCAAGACTGAGTGCCCAACGGCTGACAATTAGCCGGCCTGTCAGCACCACTTCTCCATCGTTTGATTGTGGTTGGCATGAGACCCTGATGAAGACATCTGGGGCCCTGGAGGGAGATTGCGGCTATTTTTCTCCCACCACTGGACCTCTTTGTACTGGATGATATTTGTCTGTGCATTAGCCAGGCTGGCTTGAAAGCTGGCATTTTGTTTCCTTTGCCCTGGACACTTTATCTTTGCTTTTTCAGTGCCACTTTGTTAGGGGCACAGTCCAGCTCACAACTGCAGTCCTTTTTTTTTCTCCAAAATGCCAGCTTTATACAATGGGAACTTTTGTACTATTTCTTTTTGCCACTACTTTGTTGGTCAAGCATTATCTCACTTTGGAAAACTGGGACATGATGGGGACACTGCCAGGGTGATCCACTAGTTCCAGCAAATGCATTAGACAGATTCTGCCACCATACTGCTCAGCTGTCACACAGCTACTCAGCTGCTATGTGTGGAGAAACACACAACCAGAATGTCTCCTAATGAGGCATGTTAGAAAAATATCACCAACTGTGCCATGTCACATCTCCGACTCTGGGATCTTTGTTTCCAAAGTTTACTAGAAGAAAAGCAGCACTCAATAGTATTGTTATTTACAAACCAAAAGAAAAAAAAACCCTCTTGGTTTTGGGACATTTGTAGGTAATTGCATAGAATATAAATTATTGATACACATAATAAAATAAAAAAGGATTGAATCAGGGCTGTTATGTGTACAGACATATATTACAATGTGAACTATACATGTTTGCCTACACCTCCTGTCAACATTGCAGAATCAATGATGTTATGTCGTGGAGTTTGTTAATAAATGTGTTTCAAAGTAATATTCGTTCTCTTTCTCAGTGTACAAAGTGTAGGACAAATTTTTTGCTCCTAGATGTAGAGACCCGTAGACAGCCGCCACTAAAAAACATAGGTACAAAGGAAAGGTGATGGGACTTTACATGAGGCATGTCACTGCAATGATGATACATGAATTATATATAAATATAATTTGATAACACAATCAAATAGGAAAATCCATTATTGAGAATTGCATAATATATTATAAACAATAATGACAGTGATAATATAATTGGATTAAACCATAAAAGATTAATTAACATACCAAATATGATAATAAATATTTAATACAGATAATCAACATGATTGGTACAAAGAATTCAGAAACAATGATACAGATCATCATATAAGCATAATTAACAGGATAAAAAGGTCATGCATCCTAGATAAAAGCCAATAAATGGTTAATTTGAAAATTCATAATTTGGGCAGGCTAGTCTTGGCACTCTGAGTTGGAAACTACGCGTTTATAGCCACTCATCAGGAGTAAGATGCACGATTATATTAGAAAAAATGAAAGACTGAAAATTCTGTTACAAAATGTTTTAAATACCGTATTTATCGGCGTATAACATGCACCCAAGTTAAGGAGGGAATTTTATGGAAAAAAACTTTTAGGAGTAAAGTTTAAGGAAGAAAAACTTACATTAAAATGCCCATCAATGCAGCGTTATCGGTGTCCATCTGCAGCCTTGTCAGTGTCAGTGCAGCCTTGCCCCAGTGTCCATTGCAGCCTTGTCAGTGCAGCCTTGTCAGTGCAGCTTTGCCCCAGTGCAGAATTGTCAGTGCAGCCTTGCCCCAGTGTCCATTGCAGCCTTGTCAGTGCAGCTTTGCCCCAGTGCAGCCTTGTCAGTGCAGCCTTGTCAGTGCAGCCTTGTCAGTGCAGCCTTGTCAGTGCAGCCATGTCAGTGCAGCTTTTCTCCAGTGCAGCCTTGCCCCAGTGCAGCTTTGCCCCCATGCAGCCTTGCCCCAGTGCAGCCTTGCCCCCCCCCCCCCGTGCAGCCTTGCCCCCGTGCAGCTTTGTGGGATCGCCGTGATCCCTGCCGTCATACACAGCCCTGTGTAAATTTAAATATGGCGCAGAGACTGCAGGGACTCGGCAGAGCGCTGATACACATAGCCGAGAGTCCTCGGGTTTTCTCGGCGCCGCTTACAGTCCCGCCCAGTTCCGCCCTATGGGCGGGACTGTAAGCGGCGCCGA
Source organism: Lithobates clamitans (assembly GCA_037952925.1). Classification (NCBI taxonomy): domain Eukaryota; kingdom Metazoa; phylum Chordata; class Amphibia; order Anura; family Ranidae; genus Lithobates; species Lithobates clamitans. The sequence goes on from JBBGZY010000746.1 coordinate 114,379, forward strand.
GAAAACCCGAGGACTCTCGGCTATGTGTAGCTCCGCCGAGTCCCTGCAGTCTCGGCGCCGTATTTGAATTTCCACATGGCTGTGTATGTCGGCGGCAATTGCCACGATCGCTCCGATCACACACAATTGGGGGGGGGGGGGGGGGGTCGGCCTATAACACGCACCCACGATTTTCCCCTGATTTTCAGGGGAAAAAAGTGCGTGTTATATGCCGATAAATACGGTAAATGTTTCTACTTAACTGATGTGCACTGATGAGGCCGCCCTGATGGCCACTGATAGGCGGCCCTGATGGGGCTGCACTGTTAATCAGGGCACTGATCTGATAAACGATGTGCTGACAGGCTTTCCAGTTAACGGCTCTCTTTTAATCCCACAGAGACAGGGTGGGAGGAAAGGACTGCCGATAACCAGCAAGTTTGTTTACATGTGATCAGCTGTGATTGGACATGGCTGATCACATGGTAAAGGGGCCGCTGTGGTTGTTCCTTTTACCTCGATTTGTGATCAGCTGTGGGGTGGGGTTCGGTTCTGGGAGGACATTCATGGATGCCCTCTCAGAACTGGGCGACCACGCTGTTAGCTGTCTTTCGGCTATAGCGCGGTCGGCAAGTGTTAAAATGGTTGTAAAGGCAGGAGGTTGTGTTTTTTTTTTTTTTTTTTTTTTCAAGCTTAAAGTGGTGTTTCACCAAAAAAAAAAAAATTAGATGTCAGCAGCTGCAAATACTGCAGCTGCTGACTTTTAAAATAAGGACACTTACCTGTCCCGGGGTCCAGCGATGTCGGCACCCGAGACCGAGCCGTCCCTCGATCCTCGGGTTCTGCCGCCGCCATTCACACTGAGGGAATCAGGAAGCGAAGCGTTGCCGCTTCACTGCCCGGTTCCCTACTGCGCATGCGCGAGTCGCGCTGCGCGTCTTCACTGGTCCCCGTTGTGTTGTGGGAACTGTGTATTTCCCACAACACAACGGGGGTGGGCGGGGAGTCTGCGGCTAGCTGCGGCTAGCTGTACCCGGAAGTGGGTGCAGATACCTGTATTATACAGGTATCTGCACCCCCCTCCCCCCTGAAAGGTGCCAATTGTGACACCGGAGGGGGGGAGGAATCCGATGAGCGGAAGTTCCACTTTAGGGTGGAACTCCGCTTTAATGTATTTTCTGCATTAAGGTAAAAAAAAACCTTCCATGTTCCACTCCCCGCCCCCCCTAAACACTTACCTGAGCCTGATCTTGATCCAGCACTGTGCCCCAGAGCAGCAGTGCTGCTTCCTCTTTCTTTCCTCACAGGCTCGAGACAGCGACGGAAGCCATTGGCTCCTCCTGCTGCTGTCAATCAAATCCTGTGAGGAAGGAGAAAAGGGATGGTGCCGAGCCACGTGTTTGTGTGTGTCAATAAACACACACAGCCTGATTTGGGATTGAACCCGCACAAATGCCCCCATAACAAGCAGCTTGCTATAGGGGCACTCAGAAGGGAGGAGGAGCTAAACGCACAGGCAGAAGACCCCAGAAGAGATCCTGGGCCGCTCTGTGCAAAACCATTGCTGTGAGCAGGGAAATTATTGCATTTTTGTTATTTAACCACTCACCTACTGGCCACTTTTACCCTCTTCCTGCCTAGGCCAATTTTCAGCTTTTACTATTGCCACGCTTTGAATGACAATTGCACAGACATACAACACTCTACCCAAATGACATTTTTATAAATTTTTTTCACACAAATAGAGCTTTCTTTTGGTGGTATTTATTTACTGCTGGGTTTTTTACTTTTTGCTAAAAAAACAAAAAGACCGAAAATTTTGAAAAAAAAAGTAAATTTTGTAAATAAGTACTTTTTCTCCTTCACTGATGTGTGCTGATGAGGCAGTAATAGGCGGCACTGATGGGCAGCACTGATTGGTGTCACTGATGGGCACTGCTGGGGCTGTACTTTAATCGGGGCACTGATGATCAGTGCCCTGATTATCTGTACAGGTCTTTCCTACGAGATGCCGCTGATCGGCTCTCCTCGCCACACACACAGTCAGTGTGAGCTGAAGAGAGCCGATCAATGGCGCTTCCTTGTTTATATGTGATTGGCTGTGATTGGACACAGCCGATCACATGGGTAAAGAGCTGCGTCATCGGCTCTTTACCGAGATTTGGTACAATCGCCGTGCTGCGTGCCGGTTCTGGGGTGCTGTCATATGATGTCGTCCCAGAACTAGAGTGCATCCTGCCCGCCGTTATTTTACTATACGGCGGGTGGGAAGTGGTAAAATAAAGCTTTATAATTACTTTAATGCTTTTGGTTGAATGTCTTTAAGGCTATTTTTTTCTTAGGAACAAATGTTCGGGAATAATACATTTGTCCAGCGAAAGGCAACAAATAGAAATGGCTGAATCAGCTGAAATTCAAAGTGTGGTTGACCCTGCAAGCACCACTCGGCTCAAGAAAAGTTGATTTAAAAATCGAGTGAGCCAAGTGGAAAGTGCAGTGCTACTGTATTCTGGTAGCCACAAGTGCCATGGCTGCCGTGGATGGAGAAATTAATTGAGATTCTCTTGCTTAGCCTGCAGGCTGTAGTAGAGAAATTCCAGCTGTCTGTGGTCAGCTTGATCTGTAATTACACACCCATTGTTGTCCTACAGATAAGGCCTATGTTGGGCACTCACAGACAGCCCCCCCCCCCTCCCCCGGTATAAAAAAAGGACTTCTTGTAGTGTGTGTTTATTGTAAATTCAAGAACAGAATTTTATTTTCAGGTTTGTTACCTTTGTTTTCACCTGATGATCCTGCCTCCTTGTTCTAGGGTGACAACACTTACTTGCTGTACTCATGCTTTGCCATGCTTTCCTACAAAAGAGCAGCATTATAAACCTAGGAGAGGACTACAGAATATTTCTATTCTTATTGTCCCTATAACATGCTGATAGGTGTTCTGATTTCCACAGAGATAGCTGGAAACATAAATGATTGATGTTCAGCAGAGGCAGGGAGCACAAGAAGTCAGCCTACTAAATTTCTGGCAGGATCAAAAGACTTTTTGAAAAGGACTCATGTGCAAAATGATTGCTGAAATTGTTTATTCTTAAAAGGGTAATGCACTAAATCTAGTACCTGTCTTGTTAGTACTCTCCTCGTGTATTTACTCAGTGTTGTTTGCCTTTAAAGATACACATCAGGAGATATTCGCCTATGGGACACAAGAACTTCGGGACTTGCTGAATCTTTTCTGGAAACCACCCCTCATCTGGATCATTCTGGACAAAGTCATCAAGTTTCTTTTGTTCGGATAAACAAGTCCTTAGCAGTGGCTGCATATGAGAATGGTAATATGTTCTGTAAAATTTCTAATTAATAAAATGGCTTTATTTTATTATTTCTAGCACTGCCCTGCCAGAGGAGCTCCCTTTTGTCTGCCTACAACCAAATAGATTCTTCCTTGCTTCCTGCAAGTTCAGTATGGCTTACTAAAATGATCTGTGTTGGTTTAGGTCATTCTTATTAACGGTTGTTTGGAAAGTGAGGTCTACTGTGTTTATAATACAGTAACGTCAGACAGACAACATGGCAAACATTAGCAAACTTTTAACATTTTTAAATTGGCACAGTGGATGCTTTTACAATAAGGCCTCATACACACGAGGCGTCGGTGCAAACTCTGCTGAACACATGTTTTTAAAAGCTGAAACCGGCATTTAGTAATGCCCGTTTTGCCGCGTTTGTAGGCCGCGTTTAGCCGCGTTTGCGTCTAGAAGCGTCTGCAGAGCAATGAAATTTTGCAACCCAATTTTGGGACCCCATATCTCGGTGCCACTTGATGCTAGGAACCCCAAATTTGGTATGCAAACACAGTGGAACTACCCCTACAACATATCCAGCACTAAGTAGCCCCAAAGTCGGGTCACAAAATCTCATTCTCTGCTGCAGAAAAGTCGGGTTGTAAAAAACACTTATAAACGCAAACGCGGGTAAACGGGGTACCGGCGTTTAGCCGCGTTTGGCGTCTGAACCCCTTTTTTTGCTTCTGGAAAAACAAAGTTAAACGCAACTGCCTAAAAACGCCAAAAAACTAGACTGTTACTTGGACACCTAGGATAACATTGAATGGGTTCAGGGGCAGTTGAAAACTGCCTCTGAACACGAGTTTAACAGCGTCTCGTGTGCATGAGGCCTAAAAGCAAAACTATCTTTGCAAGCTTCTGTTAGTAGCTTTTAAAGAAAAAGCAGTCTTTTTTTTTTTTTTGTTCTTTTGTTTGTTTTTTTTCTTATACTGACATGTTTTGCAGGCTTAACGGAAGTAAAACACTTTGTCTTCTAAAAGCTGTCTTGGTTTTTCCTGACACTAAAAATTTTGGCACACAGCGTAGCACAAATTACTTTTACTAAATGTGTTAAACATTTATCACACCTGAAAAAAAACAGTTACATCTGGAAAATTAATAATCCCCTTTTGTGACCTGAAGTCAGCCCCCTAATCTTTACAAACTGTAAACCCTAATCCCTAAATATATCATTTAACCAGGACCTAATCCTCAATAATACCCATAACCCCTATGTGTGAAGTAGATGTTGTGGCAGTGTTTAATACAATATCATTATGGAGCTATAGCTTATCACTGTGATGAAACTCAGGTTAAAAATAGGACAAAAGCTTCAGCATCTATTTACTGTGTTCCACATTATGTATAGATTGGCTGTGAAGGGATTTAAACAAAGAGCTGAAAAGCAGAAGTGCTAACCACTTCATTTTAAAGTTATGTAAATGTACTATTATATAGTAAATATAAATGGTGGGATATAAAATTACATTTCTATAGATGGTATATTGAGTTTAACAAATACAAAGCAAAATAGAAGTTGATTCAAAGGCAAAAATAGACATAAAGTGTGCTCCAACAGTGAAAATTCCTTCCTGAAGCTCAGGCACACAATAAATACAAGGGTCAACATTGTACAATGCTTTTGCTACAAATAGCATCTGTTCTATTTTATCTATATTTTTTTCATTTAGAAGCACATTAAACTTTTAACGTAAAGAAACCTTTCCCTGGGTGGAGGTTCAAACCCCTTCCATTTGCCGTGCATATTTTGTAGTGGTTTTAAAATTAACAACTTTGCACTAAACTTACTAGGTAGATCACTTATCTGTTTATACAAAATGATCAAATTCCTAATTAGTGCTAATAAGTCCTAATTCCTAATTTTCTCAAGGATAAATATATTGATCTTCCAATTCATTTTATGTCACAAATGTAAAAATACCATTCATTTGATTTTATTTCTTAGTTATGTGCTTATTTTTTTAAGCTCCGTGCTGCACTCAATCATAATCATTGCTGCAAATAATAAGGAACACCTGCGCCAAAATACCTAAATAAATGATAGATGAATAAAATCTGGACGCTAGAAATATAACCAAAATTAAAAGACCGATCACGCTCCTCAAAGTGCTAAACTAAAAACCGAAAGTAATTTAAATCAATAAATAATATAAGATAAGTGACTAACAAAAGTACTATATGAAGATCACACTAAAAGTGCTAAATGCAAATCACATCATTCAAAAAAATGTATTAAAAATTATAAATAAATAAATAGATGAATTATTGTGACTAGTGTGCCGAGTGATGATCCCAAAATTGAGTGCAAATCACATATAACAATTCATAAATAAAAAGTTCAATATAGTGCTTACTTGTGATTTTCTATAAAAATTGCTGCAGTGATGAAAGAATCAGTGTCCTGGTGATGAAACACCCCAAATCCGTGCTGCCAAGTGAACTCACACCACACTTACCAGAAAAATGTGACCCCCTTCTTAATCGTACATCATGGGACACAGAGCCATAGTAATTACTATGTGGGTTTTATGCCACCTTCAGGTGATGGACACTGGCACACCCTAAACAGGAAGTTGCCTCCCTATATAACCCCTCCCACTACTTGGAGTACCTCATTTTTTCGCCAGTGACTGAGGTGAAGATGTGCTGTGCTGAGCTCCACTGGAGCAATCCTTGCTGGGGCTAGCTATGCAGCCGGATCAATTCAAAGTGTCTTTTCAGGCATAAATTGAATGGTACCTGGGCCTCGTGACGGAAGAAACGAGGTTTAGCCCGTAACACTTCTCTTTTTAGAGAGCTGGACCCTTGGATCCAGTGCTTTGGTGTTTTCAGCCATAAAGTTTTTACTGGTGGGGTGCTTTACAGGTCCAGGAGTGCGGGTTCCCGAGGGTCCCCGGTTCCTGAAGATTTTGTAACGGAGCCCACTGTGAGGGGTGAAGATTGGGCCTGTTGGTTTTACCACAGAAATCCCTGCGGCGGGAAAGGTAAGTGGAGGTTTCTAAGGATCTTTTTAATTTTCTTATGAAATGTCTCTTTTAAAAAAAATAAATGTCATGCCTAAGAGTCACTACTGGGGGCTGTATAGAGAACGTACCTTGCCATGCTTTCCTCAAAAAAAGTAAGATTGGGGGGGATTTTTTTCCACTAAAACCCCCCCCACCTGAACAAAGCTCTCCTACTCCCCCTAGATAGGGGGAAGCCAAAACGATCGGCGATGCCACTCCGTTTTTTTCACTGCCCCTGCACGGCGACTGTCCCAGGTTTCCTTGCCACCCCCCCATACCGATCCCGTTAGATAGGAGGCCCGTGCTTGCGCGGGAAAACCCCGCCACGATGTGATGAAAGGGGCAGAGCTAAATGCAGCGGTGGGCGTGCAGCAACGTCCAGTGTGGGAGTCTTTTTCGAAGCTTAATTTTTGCTGGCTGCAGATGTCAGATGGACACAAGCAAAAAGGGGCATGTAAGAGGTTGGTGACACAGGCATTCCCTTGGCACATTTACTAAAAGCATCAGGCTGAGCATTAATAGCAGCGGCAGTTGCTGGACTATTGCTCAAGCAGTGGATGAGATTACTTCTGGTAGTACCTCTGCATTTGTGCTTCAGGCTATGGCCAGAAGGGGGTGTAGAAACACCCCCAAAAAAGGGCTAAAAGGGTCTACCTCAAGCTCTGGAAATCCTACTCATCTCTACAATGGAATCCTCCCCTGAGAGGGGGTGGCTGGTCAGAGTGAGCATCGGGGCCATGAAGTGTTTTCAACACTGCATCCCCTGTCTATATTACTAAAGAGGTCTTTTTCCTCAGCCATGATAGGATTGGAAAAAAGGTTAGCGGCTTTAATCGCATCCCAGTGTGGGACAAAATGCAACAGGTTCCCTTCCATTACCCAGGACCCTCAAACTGAGGAACTGGGGGCAGTAGATGAGTTCCCTCAGGGGACCGTAGTGAGGCTGATGACTCCTCTTCTGAGGGGTCAAATGCGGGGGGGATCAGCTTCACAATCTGTAAGATTGATGGTGCAATTTCTTACTGAATGGTCCACTCCACATTTATGCTACCCTTAACTGATTGGGTTCGCTAAAGCCTCCTCAAGCTGTGCATGCCTTTCCTGTCCATTCATTGCTGGAAAAGCTTTTTGTATCGGAGTTGGATCACCCAGATAAGCATTTTTTTCCCTCCTAAAAAGTTTTTTCACACTTTATCCTATGGGGGAAAAAATCACTAAAGGTGGGGATCCCAGCAATTGACGCTGCTATATCCTCTGTAAATAAAATTTTGACTAGTTTGTCAGACAATGCTCAAATGCTTAGGGATCCAACGGATAAAAAGTTGGAATTCCTATTAAACACTTTTTTTTTCTCTGCCAGGTTGAGTGTTTCAGCCTGCGCTGACAGTAATTGGTCAATCCTTGAGAGACCAGTTAAACAGGGGCTCAAGGTTATCCTGTTCAGCAGGCCCAGGGTCTGGCAAGCTACTAGCAGCTTTATGTTTGCAATAGTCGCTATGAGAGATTCTATCCTTCAGGCCTCACGCCTTTTGCTAAGCACCATGCAAGAAGCTCCTGGCTAGTCTTCCTTTTTGCAGTAAAACGTCTGTTTGGGGATGATTTGGGTAATACATCCAAAGAATTTCTCAGGGTCAACCCCAGGGACAAAAAAGTTTTGGGGGAGGAAACCCACAAAATATAATAAAGCCTCCTTATGAGGAGGCGCCCCCCGCTTACTCGAGTAGGGGGGATACTTCTGCGGTTCTCAAGGGTCTGGCAGGAAGAGTGTCGAGACAGATGGGGGACTTCCTTAATAGCTCCAGGGTACAAACTGGATTTCCAAGAGTTCCCGTCTCCTTGTTTTCTCAGATCTAACGTTCCTAAGGATCCAGAGAAAAAGAAGTCTTTCTTTCAAGCATTGGACCATCTTTTGGCAAAAAAGTGATCATGGTGGTCTCCATGAAAGAGCAGGGGTTGGGGTTTTGTTCAAACCTTTTTTCACTGTGCCATAACCGAATGGAGATGTCAAACCCATTCTGGATCTCAAAGATCTCAACTGGTGCCTGAATATCTGCTCTTTTTTTTTGCAGAGAGTCAATCCAATCAGTTGTCTCCGTCCTACAAGGGGGAGAACTTTTGACGTCAATCGACATCAAGGATGCATACCTCCATGTGCCTATTTCCCTGCTCACCAGTAATATCTACTTTTCAAGGTAGAAGAACTTCATTTTCAGTTTGTATATCTGCTTTTCGGTCTAGCTACTGCACCTTGAGTGTTTACAAAGCTACTGGCCCCTCCTCTAGCCAGATTAAGGAACCAAGGTATAACGATTCTAGTTTACCTAGATGATCTGCTCTTGATATACCAGTCGGTAGCCCGCTTAGACCAAAGTATGGCCACCACATTCAGCTACCTGGAATACCTAGGTTGGATTCTCAACCTAGAGAAATCTTCCTTAAAACCATGAAGGTGGCTAGAATACTTGGGTCTGAACCAAAGATACACCTATAAAGGGGTATTCTTGCCCCAGGCAAAGATCAGCACCATAAAGGAACTGATTCAGGTGGTTGAAGCAAAGAAGAATCCTTCTTTTCAGCTTTGCATGAGGTTGTTGGGAAAGATAGTGGCTTCATTTAAGGCCGTTCTTTATACTCAGTTTCGTTCGAGGCTGCTGTAAAACAGTATCGTATCGGCTTGGAACAAGAAGGTCCAAGCTTTAGATTTCCCAATGTGTCTGACTCCAAAGGTGCGCCGGAGCCGCAGTTTATGGTTAATAACCAAAAATCTGCAAAGGGGAAAAATCCTTCCTACAGTTACCTGGGAAGTGGTTACAGCATATGCCAACCTTTTTTAGGTTGGGAAGCAGTCCTGGAAGAGGCAACTGTCCAAGAGAAGTGGTCCAGATCAGAAATGACCTTGCCCATTAACATTCTAGAGATTCGGGCAGAGCACTTGGCCCTGAGGGCCTGACCGTCCAGTTTACGGAATTGTCCTGTCAGGATTCAATCTGACAATGCCACAGCAATGGCCTTTATCAATCACCAAGGGGGCACAAGAAGTTGTGAGGCCCAGAGAGAGGTGAATCATATCCTATCTTGGGCAGAAAACATTGTACTTTGCCTATCGGCAGTCTTCATTCTAGGAATAGAAAATTGGCAGGCGGACTACTTGAGTCGCCAGCAGTCGTTCCCTGGAGAATGGTTTCTTCACCCCGATATCTTCCTGTCAAAGATGGGGGATCCCAGACGTAGATCTGTTTGCGTCCAGGTTCATCAAAGAAATCGACACCTTTGTGTCAAGAACAAAGGATCCGCTAGCATGTGGAACAGATGCCTTGCTGTTCCCGTGCAATCAGTTTTCACTGATTTATGCATTCCCTCCTATTCTGCATGCGTCCACGACTTCTTCGCAGGATCAAGCAGGAAGGGAAGTCGATGATTCTTGTGGCCCCCAGCGTGGCCCAGGAGATCTTGGTATGCAGAGATCATAAGGATGGCGGTAGGGGTCCCATGGACCCTACCACCATGTCCAGACCTTCTCTCGCAAGGTCCGGTATTCCATCCTACTTTACAAACGCTAAATTTAATGGGTTGGCTTTTGAGACCCACATTCTGAAGAAATGTGGGCTGTCAAGTTCAGTGGTATCTACCTTGGTTAATGCAAGGAAGCCGGCCTCCGAGTCTGGAAGGCATATGTCTCCTGGGATGAATCCAGGGGTTGGCACCCCAGGAAGTATGTCATTGGTAGAATCCTTGACTTTCTGCAGATGGGGTTAGAAATGAAGCTGGCCTTGAGTACTTTCAAAGGCCAGGTCTTGGTCTTATCAGTTTTATTTCAACGGCCACTTGCTTTGCATCCTTAGGTTCGTAGTTTTTTTTTTCAGGGTTTAACGCAGCTTAATCCCCCGGTTTGGTCACCCCTGAACCCTTGGGACTTGAATTCAGTTCTGTCGGCATTACAAAAACAGCCTTTTTGAGCCGATACAACATATTCTCTTGATCCTTTTGACAAGGAAACTAGTTTTTCTGGTAACCATATCTTCTGCAAGACAGCAGTCAGGGTCTACTTAACCGGTTCAATACAGGGCATTTTCACCCCCTTCCTTCCCAGGCCAATTTTTAGTTTTCAGTGCTGTCGCACTTTAAACGACAATTGCGCGGTCGTGCGACGTTGTACCCAAAAAAATTGACGTCCTTTTTTTCCCCACAAATAGAGCTTTCTTTTGGTGGTATTTGATCACCTCTGCGGTTTTTATTTTTTGCGCTATAAACAAAAGAAGAGGGACGATTTTGAAAAAAACACTATTTTTTACTTTTTGCTATAATAAATATCCCAATTTAAAAAAAAAAAAAATTTTTCCTCAGTTTCGGCCAATACGTACTCTTCTACATATTTTTGGTTAAAAAAAATCGCAATAAGCGTATATTGATTGGTTTGCGCAAAAGTTATAGCGTCTACAATATACGGGATAGATTTATGGCATTTAAAAAAAAAAAATTTTTTTTTTTACTAGTAATAGCGGCGATCGCAATTTTTTTTCGTGACTGCGACATTATGGCGGACACTTTGGACACTTTTGACACATTTTTGGGACCATTCACATCTGTACAGCGATCAATGCTATAAAATTGCATTGATTACTGTATAAATGTGACAGGCAGTGAAGGGGTTACCCACTAGGGGGACACAAGGGGTTAATTATGTTTCCTAGGGAATGATTCTAACTGTAGGGGGCGGGGACGTACAAGGGGAGGAGACCGATCAGTGTTCCGCTGTACTGGGAACACAGATCGGTCTCCTCTCAACTGACAGGACGTGGATCTGTGTGTTTACACACACAGATCCACGGTCCGGCCCGGTTAACGGGCAATCGCGGGTGCCCGGCAGACATCGCGGCCACCGGGCACACCCACCGGGTCCCGAGCAACGCGGCGGGCGCGTGCGTGCCCGCCCCCTAGGCGGCCGGGAAGCCCAGGCTGTCATATGATGTCCACCCAGGATGGGAGATCCCATCTGTGGACGTCATTTGACAATGGCCCGGGTAGCAAAGTGGTTAAAGGCGACTGCTCAGATTCAAACTGATGTTTTGTTTGTGTTGCCTGAAGGTCCTAAAAGAGGACAGGCAACATCGAAATCTACTATTTCTAAATGGATTCGACAAGTAATCATTCTAGCTTATGGTTTAAAGAGGTAGATTTCATCCTCTCAAATCAAAGTGCACTCCTCCAGGGCTGTTAGTGCTTCATGGGCAGTGCATCACCGGGCCTCCATGGCTCAAATCTGCAAGGCCGAAAATTGGTCTTCAGTCTATACATTTACCAGATTCTATCAGGTGGATGTAAAAAGACATGAGGATATCGCGTTTGGACGCAGTGTGCAGTATAAGTCCTCTGATCTCATGTTGTCCTACTTTGGTTGTGTCTCCCTCCCCTCAGTTGGCATTGCTCTGGGACATCCCACATAGTAATTACTATGGCTCTGTGTCCCATGATGTACGATTAAGAAAATAGGATTTTTATAATGGCTTACCTGTAAAAAATCCTTTTCTTCGAAGTACATCACGGGACACATAGGGTGTGCCAGTGTCCATCACCTGAAGGTGGCCTATAACCCACATAGTAATTACTATGGCTCTGTGTCCCGTGATGTACTTTAAAGAAAATGATTTTACAGGTAAGCTGTTACAAAAATCCTTTTTTTTCAAAGAAGGTCAGACATGCTTGAGGTAAGTGTATCCCCAGATAGGTGCTGTACTTATTCCTCCCTTGAAGTCCTGGGTGTTTTAATGCATTAAAAAGGGCATTCCTGTATCTTTAATATCTCACAGGCAAGGGGGAGACATGAAGAATTTCCTCATAGTGTGGTAGTTTTAAAAAGTATATTTAAGAATGTTTAAAATTACACTTGCATTATAGGAGTAAAAAACGAGCATCAATGAAATCCAGGAACACCGATCTGTGTTCCAACAAACGGAAGTGAAGGTCCCACCCTATGCGTTTCGTCAGCAAATATCTGACTTCATCAGGGTGTGATTAGCATTTAGCACTTTTATTGTGGTCTTCACTTAGCACCTTATTGGTAGTTACTTACCTTATTATTTATTGATTTAAAGCACTTTTGTTTTTTAGTTTAGCACTTTGAGGAGCGCGATCTGTCTTTTAATTTTGGCAATAATAATCATTACCAGGTTATGTCTAAAAATTCTAAAACGGTTCCTTATTGGTCTATTTTACGTTAAACTTCACAAAGCTGTTTTTTTTTTTTCTTATATTGTGTGCTAGTATAATGACTAATGATAACTTGCTCCTAAAAATGTTCAATGCACAAAATGAATTGGCACTATGATGCACAATAGTTATTTTTTTGCATGAAACAAACTAACTTAAAGCAAATATTTTAATATTGCAGCTTACCAATCTCTAAATGTGATGTGATGATACATTTTTTAGGCTTTTTCACCTGGTAATCCTGCCATTAAATCAGTCTTTTTTTCTTCCAACTTCCTTTGACAGACCAAGCTGTCCCACAAAAATTGTCAGAAGGTTGAGACAAATAATTTTACACTCATAGGTGCTTACAGTGCTCAGCTTTTATTATTTTATGTAAAGTCATGTGTTCAGGGAAATGCAGTGTATGCGTATGTATTGTTTAACCCCAATGCACAGGAGCACCTGCAAAACAGCTGTGTACAGTAATTTACTTGTATGGCTGGCTGTACATGTTACCTGTAGCTCCTTGGGCTCGGGGAAGTGCCCGTAATTTTACATTGAGCATTTTCCCTCTAAACATCCATGTGCATAAGGCCTACAAAAAAAGAATACTAACATAGCCACCACATTTAAGGATTGGTATGCTGCTGTATGTTACATTTTTGTTTTTGGGTGTAGGTAAACTTTAAATCATTATTTTATCTTCTTAGACTCAATTTATTAAGATGGGTGTGTTAATATCACAAATCTGTTATACTTCCTTTAGATAACCCTAGTTTGCTTATATTAAAAGAGGCTCTGCAAGTTAAAATTGTATCTTCATTGTTGAATTTGGAAAGAAAATGAGGAGTATAATGAAATTTGAAGGGGCCCCGGAGTACTCACCACTTTAGGGGAATAGGCATTATAAAGAACTATGTAAATTGGAGGGATTTGAACACTGGCACTCCAAAGGGCTTCAATATATAGTTCAGCTTTATTCACATAATGTTCTACGTTCCTTTCAGGATTTGCAAGAATCTTTTCGATTGTCTCATCGTAATTTTTTTTTTTTAAATATCTACAATTACGACATGCGGTACAATCTCAGTTTAAGGGGGAAAAGATAGTGGTAAAACCAATGCCACTTTTAACCTCATTAACAGTGGCGACCGAGAAAAAAGGCTTCATTTCATCTCTATATGGCCAACTCATGAGGCCATATCGAGATAATGATGACAAAACGGGTAGAAGAGGGTGAGAGTTAGACCTAAGGAACATTTCAGATAATACCTGGCAAACAATTTTGGAAAGGGTACCTCTAGTATCATTAACACCAGCACAATGTTTGACGCAATTATTCATAATATACAGGGTATATAGAATACCGGTAAAGTTATTTAAGTGGGGAAGGTGCGATTCCCCTAATTGTCCAAGATGCCAAAAATCCCCCGCTGACTTAATACATATGGGTGGCCCCGACCTTGGCTTATCCCTTACATATGATGTGGAATTGTCTAAAACTGGCTAGATACTGGCGAGAGGTGATGAATACAATTAATGAGACTTTTAACATGAATCAGTTTGGATCCTAAGACGTGTTTAGTGGGCTTTCTTGATGAAGTGTTTTTGCCCAACGAGATATTGATATCAGTTAGCAGATTGTTTATAGCACGAATGCTAATTGCCCTAAAGTGGATATCTCCGAACGTACCCTCATTTGAGGAATGGCGCCTTCAAGTAAATGACAACCTTCTGAAGGAACCACAAATCTATTGTAACAGGGGCATACCTAATAATTTAAGTAAACTGTGGAAACCATGGTTATTTGCTCCACGGTTGGCCCCATCGCCAATGGCTTTTGTTGTTCCTTTGTAGGGAGGTGTCATGGTTATGCAATAGAGTTTCTTTGTCAGCTACCTGTCTCCATGTATTCCTCTCTAGAGACCAGCTGCCTCTCACCTGACTGCTTTTATAACCTCTCCTCTAAGCATGGCCCCACCCCAGGCCCTATCAGGAAACCCTATTATTAACCTGTGCACTGCAAGCCAGCAGTGCTGATCAACCATTGTGTGTTAGCCTCCGTGTGTACTTGCTGTGTTCCTGCGTCTGATTCCTGTTACCGACTTTGGCCTGTTCTTCACTATTCCTGTCTGCTCGTGACCCTGACCTTTGGCGTGTCCCCGACCATCACTGTTTGCCTGTGACCCTGAACCTTGGCGTGTACTCTGTTGTCCTTGTCTGCTTGTGGCCCCGACCTTGGCTTATCCCTTACTTCCTTGTTGCTCCAGCCTGCTGCCTCCTTCCACTTCTCCTGTAGTCTACCGTGAGCGTAAGCGTGAGCTGTGAGACCCTGGGGGCCGCGACCTGGAGCCAGACTGCAGCTCAGTCCATCCTTACCATTAAAGGCTCTGGTGAACACCTGCTGGCTCTTAGACTCCTTGCCCTGGGGAATCTATGCTCTAGCTCCCAGTGGGATCTGTGTCAGTGATCCAGTAGACCTGCTTCCTGAACCTCCCAGGGTTCAATCCGCAGCAGTCAGTCCTAGGGTCCACTATCTAGCGGTGCACTTCTGACTCCTACAGAGTGCATCTGTCACCTAGCCTCGAGGTGACCTGACAGTTTGATCAGCCATGGACTCGGCTGATGTGCCGCTACCCGCAGATGATGCGTTGCAGGGCTTAGTTTGCAGACTTGAGACCCAGGAATCGCATCAGACCCAAGTGATGCGATTCCTTCAGGATTTGGACTCCCGTTTTGAACAGGTTCAGGCCTCATTAGGACCCCCGGTTCAACAACCTCAACCGCTATCTGCTGCTGCACCTATCGCATCAGTCGCAGCCACGCATTCATTACAACTGCCAGCTCCGGCCCGTTTCTCTGGGGACTCCAAGGCGTGCAGGGAGTTCCTTAGCCAGTGCACGATTCATTTTGAACTTCAGCCCCAAACCTTCCTGTCTGATCGGGCGAAAGTAGCCTATATTATATCCCTTCTGTCCGGCGAGGCGCTAGCTTGGGCTGCCCCTCTGTGGGAACTGAATGATCCAGTGGTTTCCAGCCTGTCTGATTTTTTGAAACTTTTTCGGAATATCTTCGAGGAACCGGGTCGTGTCCCCTCAGCGGCTATCGCTCTTTTACGTCTCCGTCAAGAGTCCGCTTCTGTGGGACAGTATGCTCTTCAGTTCCGTATCCTCACAGCTGAATTGAGCTGGAATAATGAGGCCCTAGTTGCAACCTTTTTACATGGCCTCTCTGATAGAGTGAAGGATGAATTAGCAGGAAGATCCCTTCCTGCTGATCTGGATGGTGTTATCACCTTGTGTAACCAGATCGATATTCGCTTTCAGGAGAGGGCCCTGGAAAAAAGACGCCAGCACTCCCCGTTCCTTAGGCAGCTTGAGCTCCCAGTCCCTTCTATTCGATCCGAGGAGCACCCCCTGCCCGCTGAGGAACCTATGCAGCTGGGCCTGGACCAAGTTGTCTCCTGCGCCTAGCGCATTCTTCAGAACTCTTGGCCTGTGCATCTACTGTGGGGCCAAAGGTCATTTTCATGACACTTGTTTTCTTCGTCCGAAAAAACGATCGGGGCTAATACACCTGGAAGGTGGAGTATTAGACCCTGAAGTATCACCTTCACCTTCTCGTCTTCTTTCTGTGTTCCTTCATGTCGGCACTTCCTCTCGTTCGGTCTCGGCACATCTGGATTCCGGAGCCGCTGGCAATTTTATGGACTGGGGAACTGCGTCTTCCATGAGACTTACCCTTTTGCCCCTTACAACGCCATTGGTGGTCTTGGCGATTGATGGCACTGTTCTCCCAGGGGGCCCTATCCGCTTCCAGACCCTCCCTGTTAAGATGTCGGTAGGGACACTCCACCAGGAGTGGATATCCTTCCTTGTCTTACCTAAGGCTTCGTCTCCTATCATATTCGGTCTTCCTTGCTTATGGCTCCATTCTCCACATGTTGACTGGACTGCTGGACAGATCTTGACTTGGGGTTCCTTCTGTTCCTCCTCCTGCCTACTCAAGGTTACCCCAAAAGAGAATCCTCCTGTTGCCACCATCCCAGTATCTTCTGCTCTTCCCGTTGCGTATAGCGTTTTCTGGAATGTCTCCTGCAATAGTCGGGCTGAGGTACTCTCTGGGTCGTGTGGCACTCTGGATGAGAAGCCTACCTGTGAACCTGAGCCAATCAGTCACTCCAGTTTGCATGGTCATTTCCCTTTGCCTGTCCCTGGACCGTCTTGGACACACACCCAGGCTGATTCGTCCACCAGTTCCACAGTCGCTACGCCCTGCGATGCAATTCTGGTGATCGCTGCACCTGGCAATGCTGTTCAGTCGGCCTCTGCACCAGTCCAGCCTATGCCCAGTGAGCTTCCTGCTTCTTGTTCAGGACCTTCTGTAACCTGGCCTTACCCTACTGCTACTACGTCAGTTCAAACCTGTTTAAGAGGCTCAATCCATCCTTTGGATAGACTGCCTCATTCGGCCAGGTGGGGTTTTCAATCTTTTGTTCAGGGCTCTCTGCATTCTGTTTGTGTTTCAGCTATCCAGCTTAACTCTTTTGACACGTCACCTTTTAACCAACCTGACCTCAGGGATCCACTGACCTCTACCCAGTCTGATGGTCCTGTGTTGGATGTCCAGCACATCTTTAAAGGTCTGGGGGACCCTGCTCAGACTTCTGATGGTCTTCTCGTGCCCTTACCCATTTCTAAAAAGCCTTTATTCTTCAATAAGTCCTTTCGTCCTCTCCTTACCTCGGTTCCGGTCTCTGAGGATAATCTAAAGTACGCAGTTAGTCAAGTTTTGAATTCACAGCTCCGTAAAGGCATTCTTCAGTACCTCGTACATTGGAAAGGGTTTGATCCTGAGGAGAGGTCTTGGATCACTGCATCTGAGGTCTTTGCTCCTCGTCTATTAAGGAGGTTCCATCTGGAGTTTCCCTTTAAGCCTGGGCACAGGCGGGGGAGGGAAAGGTCTCATAAGAGGGGGGGGGGTACTGTCATGGTTATGCAATAGAGTTTCTTTGTCAGCTCACCTGTCTCCATGTATTCCTCTCTAGAGACCAGCTGCCTCTCACCTGACTGCTTTTATAACCTCTCCTCTAAGCATGGCCCCACCCCAGGCCCTATCAGGAAACCCTATATTAACCTGTGCACTGCAAGCCAGCAGTGCTGATCAACCATTGTGTGTTAGCCTCCGTGTATACTTGCTGTGTTCCTGCGTCTGATTCCTGTTACCGACTTTGGCCTGTTCTTCACTATTCCTGTCTGCTCGTGATCCTGACCTTTGGCGTGTCCCCGACCATCACTGTTTGCCTGTGACCCTGAACCTTGGCGTGTACTCTGTTGTCCTTGTCTGCTTGTGGCCCCGACCTTGGCTTATCCCTTACTTCCTTGTTGCTCCAGCCTGCTGCCTCCTTCCACTTCTCCTGTAGTCTACCGTGAGCGTGAGCTGTGAGACCCTGGGGGCCACGACCTGGAGCCAGACTGCAGTTCAGTCCATCCTTACCATTAAAGGCTCTGGTGAACACCTGCTGGCTCTTAGACTCCTTGCCCTGGGGAATCTATGCTCTAGCTCCCAGTGGAATCTGTGTCAGTGATCCAGTAGACCTGCTTCCTGAACCTCCCAGGGTTCAATCCGCAGCAGTCAGTCCTAGGGTCCACTACCTAGCGATGCACTTCTGACTCCTACAGAGTGCATCTGTCACCTAGCCTCGAGGTGACCTGACAGGAGGTCAAAGGTTGCTGGCGATAGTAAGTATGGTATCAGAAGGAAAAAGGGGAAGAAGGGCCAAACGAGTGGGCAGAAAGGGAGGTATTGAAAAAACTCACCAGCAGTGGTAACTTCTTTCATAGATATAGACATACAGCTTATTATATTAGCCAAGAATTGGATTAGTCGCTTGATTTATTTGCCCCCCCCCCCCCCCCTTCTTTTTTTTTTTTTTTTTTGGGTGTTGGTTAGTTTTGTATATGTTTATGTATATGTAGTTAATATTTGTAGATGTATATAAGCTAATTATGTTGTATAGATAATATATGCAAGGAAAAAGAAAGAAAAAATTCAGAATTTGCTTTGGACTGACCATATATATGGTTTTAGAAATAAGGAAATGTTGCAATAAAGAGATAAGTATTATATTTTTCAACAAGATTGTATACTGGTGTGTAAATGATGAAATTCTATAATAAAGAAATATAAAGAAAAGAAAAATGAAAAAAAAAACTAGTAAAAGAAAAAAAATATAACTAAAACACTACTTTTTTGCACCCAGATTAAAAAACAGAAAAAAATTAGCATTTATTTTTATTTTTTGCATTGCAGCCACAAGCAGCTGAATATGGGTGCAACACACAGGCTCTTACAGGCTCTTCCTCTAGCTCCAGTTATGGGGTTGAAGTAATTATAAATGGACTAAAAGTACAGTGATGTCATTGTCTTGTCCTACATTGAGTTCGTTGACCCCCACTGCCATGTTTGCAAGTGGAACTTGTAATCTTCCTATTTACAGATCCTTGTGAATAGATGACACTGCTGTGCGGGTGGAGCCATGCACGGCTGCACTGAATTCAAATCATTACAGAAGAAGCCCATGATTTAGTTAACGCTGGTCAGATGAAAGCTGAGCAACTAAGTGCTCTTGCAAAGAACATCCTTTATTGGCTACATGTGTAAAAACACAATACAGTAAATACTAACGCGTTTCGGCTATGAGGCTTTCCTTTATAGCAGGGATATGCAATTAGCGGACCTCCAGCTGTTGCAAAACTACAAGTCCCATCATGCCTCTGCCTCTGGGTGCCATGCTTGTGGCTTTTAGAGTCTTGCTATGCCTCATGGGACTTGTAGTTCTGCAACAGCTGGAGGTCCGCTAATTGCATATCCCTGCTTTATAGCATGGTATGAGGTAAGAATACTCCCAAGTTGTTAGCTTTCATCTGATCAGCACATCTCCAGCTCCTGGATATCAGATATGGCAGTAGAGCTTGGGTAAAATTTAATCCATGATTTGGTTAAGTGTGGGGAAGGTTTGATTGTAGAGGAGCAGGGGAATGTGGCCAGGTTTAATTTTTAATCCTAAGGCTCAGTTCACATACAGTATATGCGAATTGGATGCATTTTTAAACGCATCCGATTTGCATGACATGTGAACTGAACCAGCTTTCTATGGAGCCAGTTCACTTATGTACGGGTCGGCTGCAGTATGTTTTCAGAGAGTCCTGTATGATTTTCAGTCCAGTTCAGGTACAATTTCAAGTGTCAAAAACTTAAAAAATTCACACCTGAATTGCACCTAAACTGGTGAATGAAACCACACCGGACTCCTTTTTAGAAATCGCAATGAAATCGTGCCCAGATATATGTGAACTGGCTCTAAGACCTCATTCACATCTGTGAACAGCTGCGGGAAGCAGCCTACAAAGCAGTGAGAGGCTGACCATGCCCTCATCTGTGTGCATATAATGATTACCTGGATGATCGTCCCGAGCGCAAACAGCCTGTGTCCGGGGCTAATCAGTAACAACTAATAAGTAATCGCTTCAAATTCCAATTGCATGTAACTAGCCATCAATAGCTGCTTTCCCTGTCAGCCTGTCATTGCTTTGCATGAAGCTTCCTACCCGCAGCAGATTGCAGAAAGTCTCCCACGGGCAATTTTAATCAGCCCCAAATGCAGGTGTAAATGAGTCCTAAATATGGGTATAACATGAAACACGATTACAAAGGTGGACTTATCCTATAAATAATGTATTCTTTATTTCACATAAAAAAAAAAAAAAAAATATATATATATATATATATATATATATATATATATATATATATATATATATATATATATATATATATATTCAACCTCTCCCTCTCTTGTGGCATCTTCCCAAACTCTCTAAAACATGCGCTAGTCACCCCCATACTAAAAAAGCCCTCACTGGATCCCACCAATCTCAACAACTTACGTCCCATCTCCTTACTCTCCTTCTCCCCCAAATTTCTTGAAAGACTGGTCTACAACCGACTAAGCGACCATCTGACCATGAATAAACTTCTTGATCCCCTTCAGTCCGGTTTTCGCCCTCAACACTCCACGGAAACTGCTCTCCTTAAACTCTCAAATGACCTACTAATGGCTAAAGCCAATGGACACTATTCTGTACTACTTCTCCTGGATCTCTCTGCTGCCTTTGACACAGTGGACCACCCCCTCCTCCTCAAAAAAACTCCACTCCTTTGGTCTCCGTGACTGTACTCTTCACTGGTTCTCATCCTACCTATCCCACCGCTCCTTCAGTGTCACTTACAACTCTACTTCCTCCTCTCCTCTTCCTTTTTCTGTTGTGGTCCCCCAAGGTTCTGTTCTTGGACCTCTCCTTTTCTCAATCTACACCACCTCCTTGGGTCAGTTGATTGCCTCCCACGGCTTTAAATATCATCTCTACGCTGATGACACCCAAATCTATATCTCCACCCCCCAGCTCTCTCCATCTGTCTCCTCACGCATTACCAACTTACTAGCAGACATATCAGCCTGGATGTCACATCACTTTCTCAAACTCAACCTATCCAAAACCGAGCTCATGATATTTCCTCCCTCAGGTGCCACTTCCCCTGATTTCCCTGTCAAGATCAACGGCTCAACTATCAACCCATCTCCCCACGGCAAGGTCTTAAGTGTAATCCTGGACTCTGAACTAACCTTTCGACCCCACATTCTATCACTATCCAAAGCTTGCCGCCTCAGTCTTCGCAACATCTCCAAGATACGCCCCTTCCTAACCAATGACACCACAAAGCTTCTAATCCACTCCCTGGTCATCTCCCGCCTCGACTACTGCAACTCCCTCCTCATTGGTTTACCTCTAAATAGGCTATCCCCACTTCAGTCCATCATGAACGCTGCTGCCAGGCTCATCCACCACACAAACCACTCAGCGTCTGCCACACCCCTCTATCAATCCCTCCATTGGCTGCCACTCAGTCACCGAATTAAATTCAAGATACTAACTATAACTTACAAAGCCATCCACAACCTGGCCCCCAGCTACATCTCTAACCTAGTCACAAAATACCAACCTAATCGTTCTCTTCGTTCCTCCCAAGACCTCCTGCTCTCAAACTCCCTTGTCACCTCATCCCATGCTCGCCTTCAGGACTTCTCCAGAGCCTCCCCCATCCTCTGGAATGCTCTACCCCAATCCGTCCGATTTTCTCCTACTTTATCCACTTTCAGACGATCCCTGAAAACTCATCTCTTCAGGGAAGCCTATCTGGCCCCCACCTAACAACTGTACATTTATCTTCTCAATCAGCACATCACCCATAGTAATTACCTCTTGTATCTCTTGACCTTCCCTCTTATATTGTAAGCTCTAAGGAGCAGGGCCCTCTGATTTCTACTGTATCAAATTGTATTGTATTTGTACTATCTACCCTCAAGTTGTAAAGCGCTACGTAAACTGTTGGCGCTATATAAATACTGCATAGTAATAATAATAAATATATATATATATATATATATATATATATATATATATATATATATATTCATACCGCTGCTTTTTTTTTTTTTTTTTTTTTTTTTAGACCATCCCCCTAAACCTTGAAAAAAAATTCTATTCCATTCTTATTTTCATAATTATATAAAATGTTGTGCTTATATTTAACATGACACATAGATGAGCAAGTTTATCTGTGACCAGCATTACCAAAATGCTTTTGTATGTGTTTTACATGAAATGGTTAATGCTATGGTTGAATGAACGTCTTTTCTAAAGAATAATAAAACAGCTGTGGCTTGCTTACACAAAAATACCCATTTTACTTTAAGTGGATGCTTTGGCTGGCATGTCTTTTTGTTTTTTTTTTGTTTCCCCCCCTTTTACATGTGCATTAGAAAGCACACAAGCACAGCACCCATTATGCTAATTTTCAATTCTTCTGGGGCTTAGAGCTCTGAGGATGTGTGGTGCCAGGTATGCTCTGCAGCCAACATTGTCTTGTAGCGAACAGTGGAACATTAACACTGTCATTCATTTTCAAGCCACTTTGTGTGACCGGTGCTGCATTGGTAACTGAAGAGAATAACTTAAGTTAAACTGCAGGCTTGTCTGAAGGTTAGTTTTAAGGGTGTGATTGAAGTTTTAAAAAAAGGTATAGTGTTTTGAAGGGAATTTCAGAAAAGGCACGGGGAGTGGGGGTATAAACTCATGAGAAATTCTAAATGCTATAGAAGTGGACAGGAGATGGTAATATACAGAGCAGAGGCTGCATTTGGGCTTGGTATCTGGAAATTAACAGATGACTGTTTGTAGGGGTCAAATTATAGGTGGCATTTGCAGGTTAGTAGTTTGAACTGAATTCTTTGCGTGATTGGTTGCTTGTGTATAAATTCTCATTTAAAAGTTGGCACATTAAAGTATTGATGCAAGAGGATCAGCATAACGTCCAGCCAACTAGCATTTGCAGAATAATGCATAGCAATAGCAGTCTGTATGGTTCTCTAACAAATGGTTTCCCTAAAGTACTGGTGCCTAACAAGTAAGTAGGGCTTAGTTATCCTTTAACCACTTCAATACCTTAGGGCGTCATATGACGTCCTTGCCTTTGTGTGGGGATATCTGAAGGATGCCTGCAGCTACAAGCATTATTCAAATATCATTCTTTCAAGCCGGCGATTCTGTGCACAATAAGAACGTTCATAGTGGCAGTTCTGCTGCTTGATCGTTCTTATAGGCGGCGGGAGGGGATGACACCCCCCGCCACCATCCGGTGCTTCTCCGGGCTCTCCCGTGCCATCGGGGGCCCGGAGAAAGAATCGGCCTGTGCCGGATGATGACGATAGAGATTTCCGGTGACCGGATGGCCACCAGTCATCTCTATGACCGTCGGAAGCCCGGGCGCGACGTTATGACGTCACGCCCGGGTTTCCAGAAGTAGACAAAGCCGCGTTTGCAGCTGTCGGCATGAGATTGGTGAATTTTTTTTCTCGATCTCATACTTTCCAGCCTGGAGGAGAGATGTGGGGTCTTTTTGACCCCGCATCTCTCCATAAAGAGGACCTGTCACAATAGATTCCTATTATAAGGGATGTTTACATTCCTTGTAATAGGAATAAAAGTGATAAAAAAAAAATGTAAAAGTGTAAAAATAAATGAAAATTTAAAACGCCCCTGTCTCCGGTAGCTCACGTTCAGAAGCGAACACACGCGTAAGCCCGCCCACATATGTAAACGCCGTTCAAACCACACATGTGAGGTATCGCCGCGTGCGCTGTGCGTGTGCAACAATTCTAGCACTAGACCTCCTCTGTAACTCTAAACTGGTAACCTGTAAAAATTTTCAAAGCGTCGCCTATAGAAATTTTTAAGTACCGAAGTTTGGCGCCATTCCATGAGTGTGCGCAATTTTAAAGCGTGACATGTTTACTTGGCGTAACATCATCTTTCACACTATACAAAAAAATTGGGCTAACTTTACTATTTTTTGTTATTTTTTTAATCCGTAAAACCGCTTCTTTTTCCAAAAAAAAGGCGTTCGAAAAATTGCGCAAATACCGTGCAAGATAAAATGTTGCAATTACTGCCATTTTATTCCCTAGGGTGTCTGCTAAAAAAAATATATAAGTATTGGGGGTTCCGAGTAATTTTCTAGCAAAAAAATAATGATTTTTACATGTAAGAGAGAAGTGCTAGAATAGGCCCGGTATTGAAGTGGTTAAAGAAAAGGTTATATATGCACACATTTGTTTTATTTATTTTTCCACTTGTAAGGTTGCTTTAACTGATGTATGGTGATCAAAGGCCATCCTTTTTATCTACATATATGGCTGAAACTAAGTAAATTCTATGTAACAATACATTGTTGCATCATATTTCTCAATGGCAGTTGTAGACACTATCTGCAGCCAGAACAAAAGATAACAGCGCACACATACAAAAATGACATTTAAATCCTGCAAGGTTATTTAAAACACCTGAGCATATTCAGCAAATAAGCAAAAATTTGAATTTGGTCACCCCATATGGCCATATGGTGTTTAAGCCCACTACTGCATCAAAGTACCCCACAATCAGTGGTTCCTACACTATTCATAGAATGAAAGATCCTGCTTCTCAACCATGGTAGAAAAGGACTCCTCCTATAACACAGGTGGACATTAATTAGTGGTAATGGCGGGGGGATGTCATTTTTGTGTGTGCGCTGTAATCGTTTGTTCTGTTTGTATGGTCTTATAGCTGCACCATCTGTAATGTAATGTATTTTTAGGGTGTGCCCCCCCAAGTCTTTGACTATCTGCAGCCAGTCCCTTCATAAAGAGCTAGTCCAAACAGTCTTTTTGATAGCCAGGTTTTGCAGCCGTAGCGCTCAGGAAGCAGCGAAGGGAGACAAGGAGTAGAGAGAAGGAGATGCATTCTACAAAATTTGAACTTTGAACATTTGTGGGGCATATCTCCTATGCTTAAAGGCTAGAAGTGGTTAAAAACATTGCAAGAACAGAAAAATACCCTGCCAGAAATCCAGTAAGCTCCTAAATTCCTGTTAACATAAGCATGTCTTCACCCTCTTAAGAGCTACTGTTCCCAAAAGCTCTTAAAAAAAGTGTGTGGGCAGTAACTTGGGAGTCAACGTGGCATCATGGTTTTACTGGGATGGAAATCAATGTATGTGTGCAGAGAAAAACAGAATGGAGTTTTTGCAGCTCAGTAAAAAGCTCAAAAGGTTTTGTTTTTGTTTTTTTTTGTTTTTTTTGTTTTTTTTGTTTTTTTTACATTGACCCAGACATACTTTAGGAAGGGACATATTGTATATGGAATGTATATTTTTTGATGGATGACAGGAAATAAACCAATGTGAATGAATATGAGAACACTAAATCAAGTTTTACCCTTGAACGACAAGCTTAGGTAGCTGCAGGTTTTGAGGAGTTGTTAAACGTAGCTGTTGCTAATTTGGACAGGGAAGTAAAAGGAGACAGTGAAAAAGTTACATTAAGGCTCTTTTCACACTTGTAGGACTTGTCCTACCACTTGGGACTGAAAAGTCGCATGATAAGTCGTTCCCCGTGATTTCCAATGACAACCATTCATATTAATACGACTTCAAAGTAGTCCCTGCGCTACTTTGGTCCGTCTTTGATCCTACTTCAGCCATTGAATATCGCTGAAGTCGGATCAAAGTCCGATCACCATCTCAACTGATCTGGCTTTGGCATGTGACTTGTGGAATAAAAAAAAAAAAAAAAACGGCATGGGTTCCCCCTCCAAGAGCATACCAGACCCTTCAGTCTGGTATGGATTTTAAAGGGAACCCCCACACTGAAAAACTGCGCCCAAAACCCATTCCAGACCCTTACCTGAGCACACAGCCCGGCAGGTCAGGAAAGCTCCCCCCCCCAAACCGTACCAAGCCGCATGCCCTCAAAATGGGGGGTGGGTGCTTTGGGGCAGGGGGGGCCCTGCGCCCCCCACCCCAAAGTACCTTGTCTCCATGTTGATGAGGACAAGGGCCTCTTTCCGACAACCCCGGCCGTTGGTTGTCTGGGTCTGCGGGCGGGGGGCTTTCTCGGAATCTGGAAGCCCCCTTTAACAAGGGGGCCCCAGATCCCGGCCCCCCACCCTATGTAAATGAGTATCGGGTACATTGTACCCCTACCCATTCACCTAAATAAAGTGTCAAAAATGAAACACATTACACATGTTTTTTTTTTTTTTTTTAACATAAAGTTTTTTATTGAATAAAAACAGAAAGAGAAGACAATTGAAACATTGTGCAGTGGTCATAATGTACAATATACATATATATTGAAGTAGATGTTACATATCCAGCATTAATTCCCTTATATAACCATTGGGAGTGAATACGGGGACGACGACAAGATAATAGTCTGGTTACGTTCCCTCTACAGCAATAGCATCTCATCTTGAGGAGCAGAGCGACAATAACACCACCACCCTTAATAGGATTAGGCACTATGGATGTATAGGTGGGAGTCACCTTCCCCCGCATGAGCCCATACGGATTTCGGTAAAGGAAAGTGGCAAGGGGTGTTGTTTCAAGGAGGGTCTCGGTGTAAAAAAAAAAAGAGGGGGGGGGGACAAGACACCAGTATAATGAAATCCCATGGTATATTAGGCAGTGTAACTATTTCAGGGTTTTAGCGTATTTAACCCAGTGTCATCGCTATTACAGCATCAAGGTGCAGAGTGGTGTTCCTTACAATTAATTCCCTAGTCTAAAGCCAGTTGCTCCTCACATACCCAGGGGTCCCAAATTTTTGCGAATTTCTTAGGGCAATTACGGCCAAGATATGTTAACTTATACATCGGAAGGGCATTATTAATGAGATTTTTCCAGAAACATAGTGATGGGAAAGCAGAACCCTTCCAGTGTAACAGGATCGCCTTCCTGGCATAGAAAGCTGCGTAGAATATAAACAGCTTCTTAGCCCGGGAAGCATCTAATGTGTCTACTATTCGAAGCAGCAAGGGTATCGGGTCACATGGAACTTTCAGTTTGCCAACTCGATTTATCGTGTTAACTACCCCTTTCCAGAAAGTCTGTATATACTGGCATGACCAAACCACATGGAAGAAGGAGCCCTCCTCCGCTGTACATTTGGTACACACCGGGTTATTAGTGGAGTATATTTTGGCTAGACGCTGAGGTGAGAAGTAAGCTCTGTGAAAGAATTTTAGTTGAATGAATCTGTCTCTGGCAGATATCATCAGAGGGAGATATTGCTGAATACCCTCCTCCCAATCGTCATCGGCCAGCAGGGGTATATCACTCTGCCAGACCGAGAACAACTGCGAAACCTTAGAGGTGTCCAGGCCTGCTAAAGCAGTGTATAAAGTAGACAAGATTCTCTTTTCCCCTTCCTCGCTCAATAACCGTTCAATCCCAGTGGTTCCAAGCACCAGTGGCGTGGGGAACTGGAAACGGTGCGCTTGCCGTAGCTGCAAGTATCTGAAGAACATGCTATTGGATAGCCCTTTTTGCTGCTTTAAAGTGTCAAAGGGAAGTAGGCCATCCTGCGACATTATGTCCGCCGCGGTGGTTATTCCATAGCGGGCCCATTTCACCGGATCCGGGATAGTTTGGAAGTGTGACAAACGTGGGTTCCCCCACAACGGTGTACGAGGGGACCAGCTGTCAGACCTCCTGATCTTGCCTCTGACAGTTTCGCAAACTTTCAGGGTGGTCTTCATCGAGGGGGTAACATTAGGGTTAGATCTAGGTCCTCTATAAATTAAATTTCTCAGTTCTGAGTAGGAACCCAGCAAAGCCGCCTCTAAGGTGGAGGCAGGGTTCGCTGGCTCTTCCGACAGCCACCAACGCAGGGTGACCAGTACCCCAGCCCAGTAGTACTTTAGGAAACATGGTAGAGCAAGTCCCCCCAGCGAGAGAGGCAACTGCAGAGTATATTTGGAAATTCTAGGTATGCTACCATTCCAGACAAGTGCAGTAATTACGGTGTCAAGTTTTTAAAAAAATGCATTCGGTATGTGTACCGGCGTCTGTCTAAAGATGTACAGAAATTTAGGCAAGATGGACATCTTAATCAGGTTGACCCTACCTACTGGGGTCAGGGGCAGCGATTTCCAAATAGCGCACCTCTGAGTCAGCAAGGACATTATGGGGGACAAGTTAAGAGGGATGAACCGTGTCAAGTCTCTGTGTATCTCAACCCCTAAATATCTAAATTGTGAGACCCTCTTTAAGGGAGTGTTCGCTGGTATCGAGGCTTCCCCCGGGTGTAACGCAAAAATCACTGATTTACTCCAGTTAATGGAGATGCCAGAGAACCCACCAAAAATATTGATAAGTGACAAAGCAGCCCCCAGTGAGTCATTAGTGTTCTTAAGGTATAGCAGGGTTTCATCTGCATATAGGGATATCTTTTCGTGTACCTAGCCTATCATGGTACCTTTAACCAAAGGAGAGGATCGGAGAAGAATTGCCATCGGCTCTATGGCCAGGACAAAAAGGGCAGGGGAGAGTGGGCAGCCCTGTCTTGTTACCTCTGTGCAGATAGAAGGGTGGCGATATTGTCATCTCCGTACGTACTCTGGCCTGTGGAGATTTATAGAGAGCTTGTACCCAAGATATAAATTTAGGACCAAGACCAAATCGACGCAGGACCTCCCACAGATAGTTCCATTCCACGGAATGCTTTTTCAGCATCTAGGGAGGCCACTGCATCAAATTCTGTCAAATACTCTTTGGCACCTATGACTGTGTATAGCCTACGAAGATTTATGTCTGTCCTATTACCCGGCATAAAACCAGTTTGGTCCTCGTGAATTAAGGTGAGTATGACTTCATTAAGTCTCCTAACTAGAATCTTGGTGTCTGCATTAAGTAGGGAGATGGGACGGTAAGAGGTGCAAAGATCGGGATCCTTGCCTGGCTTAGGAATGACCACTATAATTGCCTCTGCCATAGAGGGCGGAAGGGTGGTGTCCTTCAGGGTCCCCATGATCATTTCATGCACTCTGGGTATTAATTGTTCCCAATACTGTTTGTAAAATTCAGGGGGAAGGCCATCCGAACCCGGAGTCTTCCCTGCCTGAAGTTCGCCTAGGGCCTGTTTCGCTTCTTCCACAGGGATGGGTCTGTCTAAGTGGTTTTGGGCCTATTCGCTAAGTGTAGGGAAGGTGAGTTGGCCAAGGAAGGAGTCCAGCTCCCTCTCAGAGTAGTTTTCCTTAGGGGAATAGAGAGATTCATAATACGATGCAAAACAGGCGTTGATTGCAACTGGATCATTTACCAGAGTCCCATCAGCAGCCTTGATACGGGTAATAGTATTTGTTGGTTGCTGCTCCTTTGCCAACCACGCCTGCAGGTGTCCTGTTGTTTCCCCCTGTTCAAAAATGCGCTGTGTCTGTGTTAGTTGTTGCTTTTTTGCCCCTGCTACTCGCAGAAGCATCACCTCACAGTGGGCAGCCTGCATATCAAGTAGGGTAATTGGGTTTTGAGTCTGATCGCCTTGAAGCGATTCAGTTCGCATTTGCTGCGCTTTACAAATCATTCATTCATTCTGAACATACTGGGATTCAAGGGCTTGTGCTTTAGTCTCAGCCCCTTCAATGGAAACCCTGGCGTTATGTCTGGCGAGGGAGATCGAGGTTGGTAGCAGCCCCGGATGTATTCCTTAAAGGCGTCCCATCTGGTAGGCAGCACAGAGGAGCACAGAGGAGTCTGCATTAGCAATCCAAAAATCATCTATAAATGTAGCTATACTTGGCTCTATGTTTTCCTCGGAGACCGAATAGCGGGACAGCCTCCATATTCTCTCGGAAGGAGGAGTCTGAGTTTGTAAAGTAAGAAGCATGGGGGCATGATCTGATATGCCCCTGGGGAGCATGTTTACCTCCTTTACGCGTGAGAGCAACCCCCCACTGGCGTAGATCAAGTCTATACTGGACAATGTGCGGTATGAAGCAGATTGGCAGGTAAAGGCCCTATCGTGTGGAAATTTCCACCTCCAAACATCAGTTAAACCATAGAGAGTATCCCATTTATTAAGGGGGGAATCAGAACCCACCCCTAGAGCCAGTCTGTCCAGGGACGGGTTCGGAGTCATATTAAAGTCCCCAGCTATAATGAGGTTGTCTGTGAGGTAGGCAGCAAGTATAGGAGTTAGATATTTAAGGAGAGAGATGGTAGCCGGGGGAGGTATGTACAAGCCCAAAATTAGCATCTCTAAAGTGTCTATCACAGCATGTAACAAGACAAATCTGCCCTCCGGGTCAGTCCTAATGGCAAGCAGGGTGAAAGACAGGGTCTTATGTATTAAAACGCTAACCCCCCTCGCATATCCTGAGTAGGTTGAGTGATAATAGTGCCCCACCCATGGTTTTTTAAGACTGAGGACCCTGCTGCCCACCAGGTGGGTCTCCTGCTATATACAAATATGTGGGCTATATTTCTTCAGGTAAGTCATAACCAGGGACCTCTTAAGTTTATCATTTAATCCCCTAACATTCCATGAAAAAAGTCTCAGAGGAGCCATACCTGTAGAAGTTGCAAATCGTTATAAGGGGAATATCGAAAGGACTGACCCGGCATAGGACACACATCCCTGAATATACAATCATCCATTTGTAACATCTTAGTCATCCAGCTCCCAGATAAGGCAAGGGCTGAAAAAGATGACCTAGAGAGACCACTGCATAGGATCTTATCAAACTGGATTGAACCAGAACAAAAGGAAAAAAAAGAAAAAACAAAAGGAAGCAACCAAAATGTGAAAACCCAACCCCCCCCCCACCCCGCACGTCCGTTGGGGAACTCGGAGTGCTTGTACCCAAAACCAAACCCATTGAGTTGTAGGAAAGTCTCCTGTGAGGGTAAGTGGAGAGGCAGGCAGCCTTCCAGAACACAGGCAAACGACAACTTCCCAGGAGACCGGAGATCCTCGCTCCCACGCCTACAGCATAGCACAGAAAAAAAAAGAGGGGAAAATAAAGTCATTTAGGATTAGCTAATGCAGGTGTATCGAGGAAAAAAAATAAAAAAACACCTAGTATGAACTAGGGGCACGTGCTTAGAGTATTAAACGGTTTAACTTTCCCAAAGAAGAGAAAAACATTACAGCTTCTTAAGAGTTCCACGGGCATGAGTTTCCTTATAGCTTCTTTGTGGTGCATTCATATGAGAGGGAATAGCTGTGCCACCGCCATGAGGTTCCGTTCCCATTCGTAAATGTCTCCTCTCAGTGGATATAAGCAATATTGTAAAAGCAGGCTCAAGGGTGCCAATAACAGATACAGTCTTCCAGCATACTGGTAAGTTCAGGCTATTTTCTCCTGGCTAAACATGTGAGAGTTATCTCGAGCAGCAGGGGAGAGGAATGCTGCCGGTAAACATCACTGTGGCCGAGATTTCTCAATGCGACGGATCTAAAGAAGGTGAAGAGGGACCGAAGAGGGGGGTAAAGAGCCTGTCCATGCTGAAGTAAGTGGGAGTGTATATACATTACTGGGCCTGGGAGAGGCCGTCCAGCCACTGAGAGGCGTCTTCTGGAGAGGTGAAATAGCGGGTGGATTCTCCATCAATAACCCTAAGCCGGGCTGGGAACAACATGCTGTATTTCAGCCCTTTAGTACGAAGCTGTGCCTTGACATGGTTGAATGTTCTTCTAAGTCTCTGCGTATCAATAGAGTAATCCGGGAATAGCATCAGCCTTGTGTTATCAAAGCGCAGCTCAGCAACTTTGCGGGCTTCACGGAGTGCCAGATTCCGGTCCCGGAAATTCAGAAGCCTAAATATGAAGGTGCGTGGGGGGGATCCCGGGGGGCCTCGCACAGGAGGCATTTTGTGGGTACTCTCAACAAAAAAGTGTGGGGAGAGCTGGGCCTGTGGAAGAAGGGTGTGGAGTAGGTGCTCCGTGAAAGCCGTGGGGTTCCTGGCCTTCAGCACCCTCTGGTAGCTCCACGATCCTCAGGTTGTTTCTTCGGCTCCTGTTCTTACTGTCTTCCGCTCTGGATTCCAGGGCCTTTGCCTTAACCTGCAGGGTATGGATGGAAGCTCTTTGGTCCTGGATGGAGTCTTCCACATCTCCAACTCTACGTTCAGCCTCTCCCATTCGCCCCCGCATCTTGTCCATGTCCCTCCGCAGCAGCCCGAAGTCCATTCGAAGGGTATCAATTTTAGCCGTTGGGGTCGTCTGACATCCAGCGATCGCCTGCATTAAGGCCTGGAAGCGATCTTTTTCTCCGCCGTCGCTGGATCCGCCATGTTGGTTTGGGATGCTATGTGCGCGCGGTCTATGGCGGGCCATAGCTGCTGTTGCGGGGGTGTTTTAGGAGCCTGTCTAGCCTTCCTTCCCGGGCCCGATTTGCTCCTTCTCATGCCCTATTATCCTCAGGTACCTGCCAGTTGGGATATCAGATGAATTTCGGATATTTTAGGCAAGTGGGAGCGGAGCTCCGCTCACACACGTCCGCTCAGGCCGCCAGCTCGACCACGCCCCCTACACATGTTTTTAAAGTCTCTTCCCATCTCTTCTCCACTCTCCGGCTCTTCTGCCTCCTCTGTTGACGTCTTCTGCCTCTGCTGGTTCTTCTACACTGATGTCTTCTAGCCCTCTCCCGTTCTTCTCCCTTTGTCCGCGGTCTTCTCCTCTCATCCCCACCCCCTTTCCTGACCTGTCGGGCTGCGTGCTCGCATAAGGGTCTGGTATGGATTTTGGGGGGGACCCCACGCCGTTTATCAGTGTGAGGGTTTCCCTTAAAATCCATACCAGACCGAAGGGCCTGGTGTGCTCTTGGGGGGGGGGGGCCCATGCCATATTTTTTTTTCAAATTTGGCATGGAGTTCCCCCTAAAGATTCATACTAGACACAAAGTGCCTGCATTGTCGGGGATCAAAGTCGGATCACCGTTCATTGAAGTGGGACACATGTTGGACTTCAAGTCGCAGGGCAAAGTCAGATCCACATATTTAACGTTTTTTTTTTTTTTTTATTTTCAATAAATTTTTATTGGTAGTAGCAAGACAAATTTCTTACATAACCTTTGTAAAAGACATTACATGGTGCAAGGATATGAGGATTCAAAAGGAGACAAATAATGTGAGGAAAGACCTCTCAATGCAAGACGTAAAATGAAAGGTCTAAACAACAAAATTCTTAGTTACAGTTGAGCGTAAATTAAAATTATAGACTAAAATAAACATAACTCTGGCATTAGGACAATGAATGAAGTGTAAACTGTCAGAGCAAAAACTTAAATGAGTCTGGTGTAACTCAGTAACTGGAATAGATGAGGAGAGGTTAACTTGGAGACGGGGGGCTTTATTAAATTAATTGTGAGGGATCCGAGATCAGGGGGAGGTCCACCACCCGCCCCTATGGGAACACACTGCGGGCTTAGGGCCATGCCCCCCTCCCGGATCCCCCACCTCAGACGAATCTAATCTAAATGAAGTAGCCCATTATCAGTGTCAAAGTGTGGTTAATAGACCTGTCCTATCCCGCAGAGGTCTATCTACAGATGGTCAGAATAACCTAGGTCCATATATGACCTCATAGAGGGGGCTATTTAAGCAGACAGGATAACTCTGGGGCTTTGGGGCCAGAGGGTGTTAGGGTTTTACCATGACCCACTGGAGGGGTAAAAAAAAAAGAAAAAAAAAGGAAGTTATACAAAAAAAAATAATTTTAAATAAATCTCAGGGTTGAATAATTTACATAGAGAACAATCGGAGAGTCTAAGGTACTAAAGGGAGAAGGTCTTCAGGGAGGCTGATGGGGTGGTAGGTAGAAGGGGAAAATACCATTGCTTTTGATGAGGATTGAGGTGGGAGTCTCTCAGAGAGCCCGTTACCCTGGGGGATTCATGCCAGGGTGCAAGGAGATGTGACAATAATTGGCCCAGGGTTCCCAGATAAGCTCAAACTTACTAACTTTATCCTGGATAATGCTCACTATTTTTTCTTGCGCCATAATCCAGGATATTTTATGCTTCACCGCTGTGAATGGGACTCTGTGTTTTTTCCAGCAAGAGGCTATTGTTATTTTGGTGCCCAGTAGAACAAAGAAGATCAGTTGTTGGGTATATTTATCAACCCTATCCACTTTCAGATTCAATAAGGCTATCTCCGGAGTTTGGGGGATCTGGGCGGAGGATATTTTGCGGATCACTGAGAATACTTTGTTCCATAAGCCCCTTATCCGTGGACATGTCCACCAAACATGGAGCAGAGTCCCAATGTGGTTGCAACCACGGAAGCACAGCGGGGAAGCATCAGGATATATCTTAGCCAAAAGACAGGGTACCCTATACCATCTCATGAGCACCTTAATGCTGCCCTCCATGAGGGAAACATTAAGGATTCCCTTAAAGGAGCGATGAAAGCAATAAAACCATTGGTCACTCTCCCATGAGATTTCGAGGTCTTTTTCCCAGGACAAGGCATACGGAGGCTTGGACACAGCGGAGGCAAGTGAAGCATAAATGATGGAGATCCCCCCTCTCTGATCCACCGCACCCGAACACCATGATTCATAATTAGTTATTGAAGGGGGTTCCGGTTTGTTTGGCCAAATAGAGTGGAGGAAATGTTGGATCTGCCTAAAACGAAAACGTTCGGCAGGGGGCATTTCAAGCTTACTTGTACAGAGGGCTAGAGAGAGAGGGCCAGTGGAGGAGAAATAGTTCCCTATTCTAAGTAATCCTTTATTCAACCACCAGCTAAATGCTAAAATGTTCATCCCCGGTGGGAAGTCAGGGTTATGAAAAATGTGTGTTAGGGGTTTAAGGGGAGAAATCAGGGAGGGATTTTTATAAAGACGGTCGCATAGGGCAAGAGAGTGTGATAGTGTGGGGGCTAGAATGGGTGGTCTCAGTTTGGAGGGAGACCAAAGTAAGAAGTCAATCGTGTGGTGAGGGACTGCGTGTCGTTCCATGGATACCCAATCAGGTTTCTGGCCCTTTGAGTAAACGATAGATATCTGGGCTAGCTGGGCAGCCTGATAATACCACCAAATGTTGGGGAGAGCTAGACCCCCTTGTGATTTGGAGCGGAATAGAATGTGTTGTGCGCAACGACTTCCCCTTGATCCCCAAATGAATTTTATAATTTTGGATTGAAGTGGTTGAACTTGTGATTTTTGGATAGGGATGGGCAAGGATCTGAATAGGTAAAGAATGCGGGGGAGAAGGGTCATTTTGATTGCATTGATACGGCCAAGCCAAGATAAGTTGTGGTTGTCCCATTTGGATAGGTCCGAAATCAATTTACGGAAGGTGGTGGGGTAGTTAGATGAGTAGAGAGAGGCTATATTTGCTGTGAGGTTGACCCCTAGGTATGGTAGAGTGACCTCGTTCCAGGAAAAAGGGAAGTGGTTTTGAAGGCTACTTAGAACATTAGGGGGGACCGAGATGTTCAGGGCAGAAGATTTGGCAACGTTAACTCGAAGGCCAGAAGCCTCCCCAAACTTATCTAGCAAAGCAAAGATATTGGGAGTAGAGACTAGGGGGGAAGTTACAAAGAGTAACAAATTGTCTGCAAAGAGGGCACATTTGTGCTCGCTTTTACCACACAACACACCTTTGATGTCAGGGTGAGTTCTGATAGCGATAGCCAAGGATTCCATGGCTATGGCGAACAGAAGGGGGGAGAGCCGGCAGCCCTGTCTTGTACCCTTCTCTATAGTAAAAGTTTCAGAATAGTAGCCCTGCAATCTGACCTGAGCTGTAGGGCCGGAGTATAGTGCTCTAAGGATGTTCATGAAACGTTGACCAAATCCCCAGCGTTCTAATACATGGAATAGGTAGGGCCAGGTGACTGTGTCGAAAGCCTTTTGCAAGTCGATGGATAACAAATATCCGTGTTGCGGGGGGCCTCCATCCCATTGGGATTTAAGAAGAGAGATAATGTTGATTGCTCTTCGGATCTGGTCAGGTCCTTGTCTCCCCGGGATAAAGCCCACTTGGTCTTTGTTAATATAGGCTGCTATGCAGGAAGCTAGCCGGTTGGAAAGAACTTTAGTTAATATTTTGAGATCATTGTTGATTAATGAAATAGGGCGGTAATTGGAGACCGTAGATGTGTCTTTGCCAGGTTTTGGAATTACCGAGATGAAGGCCAGATTGAGGGCTTTATCCAGGGGAGAGCCAGATCTGAGCGAGTTAAAGAATTTGACCAAATACGGAGTTAAGGTCGGACCGAATTTTTTGTAATAGCCTGCGGAAAAGCCGTCAGGTCCCGGGGCCGAGTTTAGTTTCAGGTGTTTAATTACCCCAAGCACTTCTGCTTCCGATATGGTGTCATCCATAAGGTCAGAGTGCTCAGACGATAATTTGGGAAGGGGTAAGCTAGTCAGGAAATCTGAGGTTGAATGGTCAAATGTTGTCTGTTCCTGTTTATATAAAGATGTATAAAACTTGTGGAATGTTTCCATTATATTTTTGGGGTTTTGGGAAAGTTCACCGGAGAGGGTGCGAATTTTGGGAAAAGCAGCCGAGCGAGGTTTTGGGGACAATTTGGTAGCTAATTTAGTTCCTATTTTGTCAGTCTGGTGGTAGAAGCGTGCGCCTGACCACCGGAGCTGTTTCTCAGCCTCAGAGGTGAGGGCTAGATTTAAAGAGGTCCGCGCATTTTCCAACGCCTCTAGAGAATCCCCAGTGGGGTTCTTCTTATGGGCTCTAGAGAGGGATTGGTATCGTAGTTTAAGGTTGTTAATGTCAGCCGTGCGTTCCTTTTTAAGGTTGGAGGAGATTTGGATAATTTTCCCTCTGAGTACTGCCTTATGGGCCGCCCACAGTGTGACTGGAGAAACTTCTCCCGTGTCGTTAAGACGAAAGTATTCTTGAATCTCTTTATCTATAATCGAGCATTGTATCGGGTCACTGAGGAGCCCTTCATTAGGTCGCCATATGAATTTATTTCCCGGGTTGGGAGATTGTTGCAGATATAAGAGAACCAGAGAGTGGTCCGAAATGGGGGAGTCCCTAATAACTGCTTTGTTAGCCTTGGGGATGTTATGTGATTGTATAAAAATATGCTCAATTCTAGAATAGAGGTGATGTGGGGCCGAGTAATGGGTAAAGTCTTTGGACCTAGGGTTCATTTCTCTCCATATGTCCACCAGGCCTAGAGAATGTAGAGTGGATGCTATTTTAGTACTATGTTTTGGGGGTTTTCTGGAGCGGGAAGACCCCGACCCTGATTTATCTAGAGAAGTATCGAAAGGTATATTCGTGTCTCCTCCCATTATTATTTTTCCCTCGAGTTTTGGGCCTAGAGTGGACAACATTGTGGAGAAAAAGGAAGCCTGGCCTTTGTTAGGGGCGTAGTAAGAGATAAATGAATATATTAAACCCTCAATCGTCCC
Organism: Lithobates clamitans; assembly: GCA_037952925.1. Classification (NCBI taxonomy): domain Eukaryota; kingdom Metazoa; phylum Chordata; class Amphibia; order Anura; family Ranidae; genus Lithobates; species Lithobates clamitans. Next base: position 151,731 of record JBBGZY010000746.1, read on the forward strand.
TTTTACCAATATAAACCTGCCTGCCTGGTCTTTTATGACTTCGGAAGGGGAAAATTTCAGGTGTTTTGAAAAACAGATAGCTACCCCTTTAGATTTATTTTCGGCATTGGATAGAAAAAACTGTGTGTAGTTACCGTTTAAAAAGGAGGGGTTGTATGAGGCTGGGAAGTGAGTTTCTTGCAATAAGAGAACCGCTATTTTTTGTGATTTGTAGTGATTAAAAAGTTTGCGCCGTTTGATAGGAGAGTTCATGCCTTGTACATTATGCGTGGCTATACAAATTTGGGGAGGAGGAACGTGTGAGTCAGGTAGCATGGATCAGAGGGGGGGATGTGCTCATCACACAACCAGAGCCTACCTGAGACCTCAAATTTTGAGCTCGTGTCCAAGTCTCAGCCATCCGAAGGTCCTGGAATCCGGGATGTAGCGACATGGTTAGGTCCCTGAGAGACTCCGATGGTATTGGAGGTGGGGAGGGGAGGGCGGGAGAGAGGATCAACCCTGAGAGAGAAAAACAAGTCATGTCAAAAACAATGTAAAACAGATGATATAGACGATCTGATATATTAAGTGTAACTAAATAAAAAAAGTAAAAATCTAAGAACCCTAGCAGGGGGGAGGGCAGTCAGCCACCCCCTAAAAAAAAAAAAAAAAAAAAGAAAGTTTTCCCAAAAAACGGGTACCCCGTACAGGGGTTATGAAGGTGTTTCTGAATGGGGGAAAATACCACTCAGAAACTCGTGGAGGCGAAGTGCAGCCACTCCGGCCAAACCGCCATAGAAAAAAAACCCAAAAGGTAGAACCGTAAGAGTCAAAATTGTAGGAGCCCTGAGAGAAGTGAAACAAAGAAAAAATTTTGAAAAATAATGCAAACGTCTCAGTGTCCCAACAGGTTAAACACCAGGTAAAAGAGACCGGGGGCTTGGGGTGACAGCGTCCCACATCTTAAAGGGTGCTCCAGAGAGATCTGGAGAGTAGATGGAACTGTTGATAGCAGACTTTCCGTTAAGGGGGGCGTCCATCTTTGGATCTCTTGGCCTGTTGTTTATGCCATAAGGGTTGGATGGGGCTTGAGGGTGGTGGTCTCTTCGCAGACTGGGGTGTTCTGGAATCCGTAGCGGTAGGGGATGTTGGTGAGTGGGATATTAGGCCCAGTTGCAGCAGCAGGCGTTCCCCATCTCCGAAATTTGTGAAGCTGTAAGACTTGTTTAAGTAGGCAAAGTTAAGGCGAAAGGGAAATGACCATCTGTAAGTGATCGATTTTTGCGATAGGATGCTCAATAGAGGCTTTAATGATCTCCGTCTCTGAATCGTGAAGGGGGAAAGGTCTGCAAAAATTTGAATCGAGTGTCCCTGGAATGAGAGATTTTCAGATTCTCTCGCTCTATGCATGACTTCTTCTTTGACTCTGAAAAAGTGGGGTTTAACCACAATATCTCTGGGTAGGCCATCTTGGCGTGGTGGTTGCAAAGCCCTGTGAGCCCGATCTAGTTCCAGCTTGTAATCCGGTATATCCGGGATTAAATGCTTGATAAATGAACGAACGATTTTTTCCGTGTCCTTAAAGGTTTCTGGAAGGCCTCTTAGTCTGAAGTTGTATCTTCGAGACCTGTTCTCGAGGTCATCGAGTTTTGAGTATGCCATATCCAGTTGGTCATGTAATTCTTGAATCCTGTCAGTGTTCTGGTTGGCCACTGCAGCAATTTGATCGGTCTTTGATTCGATTGCTTCAATGCGTGCACCCAATTGCTGCAGATCAGCCTGTATAGTTGTGGTAATTTGTGAGGCATTGTGTGCCAAACCCCTTGTAAGCATATTGGAGAAAGTGTTCATTAGGGCTGTAAAGTCAGTGGGGATAGGGGCAGAGAGATCATCCTGAGGGCTGGGTGGGGGGCAGCTCTCCTCCATCTGGGATAGGGGGGGAGATTCCATAGGGTTGCAGTCTAAGGAGTTCATTTGGGATCCTGTAAATAGCCCATCCTGGGGATTACTCACAGTTTGTGTTTTCGTCATGGAGCTGGGGGAGGGCAGGGGAGGAAAGTCTTCCATGGATGCCTCCAGATTCCCTGAGGGGCCTCGTGTGGCGCCGGCCGCCGCCATTTTTGTGAAGGCCGCGATCCGCGGGCCTGAGTATAAAAACCGGGATAAGTCCCGTCTTACCGAGCCCCCGGTCATGCGAGGGGGTCCTTCCGGACTTCAGGGAGTGAGGAGGGGGTCCGATGGTCCGGTTCAGCCGCTATTTGTAGCTGTGGCAGGGCTCGTAGGCCGGAGTGGAGCGGAGCTCTCAGAACGAGCGACCGTTCATGAAGCTGCCGCGCATGCGCCTTCCAGATCCACATATTTATAGTGGCACATGTAACATGTTCCAGCAGCTGCACCTTCTCCCCCCTACCCAGTGACAGCCAGCGGGCACCTTCTCCGGGCACCCGCTGTTATAGTTTGAAAATAACGTGGCCGTGTGGGGCTCTGGCCACGTCATTCATTCACAATGCTCTGTGAATGGGAAACTACAAGTACCAACAGCCTTTGTGACTGTTGGCTTGTAGTTTCACACACAGAGTGGTACAGGTTTTGCTCAAGAATATCCCTGTATTTAGCACCATCCATCTTTCCCTCAACTCTGACTAGTTTCCCAATCCTGACTAGTGAAAAACATCCCCACAGCATGATGCTGCCACAACCATGTTTTACTGTAGGGATGGTGTTTTTTGGGTGATGTGATGTGTTGGGTTTGCGCCAGACATAGCGTTTTTTTATGGCCAAAAATTTCAATTTCAGTCTCATCAGACCACAGCATCTTCCTCCATACGTTTTGGGAGTCTCCAACGTGCCATTTTGTTTTTTGCTGAAAGTAATGGCTTTTTTCTGGCCACTCTACCATAAAGCCCAACTCTATGGAGCGCACGGCTTATTGTCGTCCTATGTACAGATACTCCAGTCTCTGCTGTGGAACTCTGCAGCTCCTCCAGGGGTTACCTTAGGTCTCTGGGCTGCCTCTCTGATTAATGCCCTCTTTGCCCAGTCCGTGAGTTTTGGTGTGCAGTCGTCTCTTGGCAGGTTTGCTGTTGTGGCATGTTCTTTCCAGTTGGTTATGATAGATTTGATGGTGCTCCTAGGGATCATCAAATATTTGGATATTTTTTTTATAACCTAACCCTGACTTCTCAACAACATTGTCCCTTACTTGTTTGGAGAGTTCCTTGGTCTTCATGGCAGTGTTTGGTTAGTGGTGCCTCTTGCTTGGGTGTTGCAGCCTCTGGGGCCTTTCAAAAAGGTGTGTATATGTAATGACAGATCATGTGACACTTATATTGCACACAGATGGACATCATTTTACTAATTATGTGACTTCTGAAGGTAATTGTTTGCACCAGAGCTTTTTATGGGCTTCATAACAAAGGGGGTGAATACATACGCACATGCCAATTATCAGTTTTTTTATTTCTGAAAAATAGTTTTATGTATATATTTCGAATTTTAATTCACCATTTTAGACTATTGTGTTCTGATCCATCACATATAATTCAGATTAAAAAAACATTGAGGCTGTAATGTAACAAAATAGGTAAAAAGCCAAGGGGATGAATACTTTTACAAGGCACTGTAGGAATCAGTGGGCTCTTATTTCTTAAAAAGACACGGTTACTACTAGGTTTGATCAACAGTCATCTTTACGAAAACTATAGCTTATTAGGCCATTTTCAAGAGGTGAGAAAAGGTGTAATCTAGCTCTGCTTAGTGAGGGAGTGCTGAGGAAAACCTACTTCTGGTGATTGGTAGACTTTACCAGATTTCTGTCAGGTGCTTATATATTCTTCCATAACTTTCCTTTATTTCCTAATAGGGTTCATACCAGCAGTTGCAACAGTCTGTTTGACTGTGCAGGGTTAGTGGATCAAGCACTTTACAACACTTTACAAATAAGCTCTGGATTACCCAATATGTTCCACTATCAGTACGTGCTAATTCATGTGGAGGAGATCATTGAGCCCAAGAGTAATGTCAGTTAGACTTCATTTTGTTGAATTAGCTTGTCATGAGAAAATAGGCTGCAGCTGCTGATCTTGAGAAAATATTCTTTATAAACACGGAGAAAATTGTGTGCTTGGTGCAAAAGGAGGCAACTCAGCAACCTATATTCTGGAAACAAAGGAATTACAAAATAATTAATTTGAAATGTACGCAAAACCAAAATCTCTGTAGTGATCAATACAAAAATGTGCTTGTGAAAAAAAATTAGGTTAACTCTTTGAAGTAAACTTCAAAGAGAAATGTATAAAAGTCCAAAATGTGAAATCTTGAAAATGAGGAAAGTTCACAAGGATGAATCCCAAACCACCATACAGACGTGTGTGGCAGTTTCCTTACCAAACGGTAATGATCTTTAAATGATGAGAGATTAACAGCACAGAAATCATCCAGTTGGGGAGATGACCCTGCCTCCATGGTGCTTCACTGGTTATCCAAAGCCAGCACCGCAAAGTAATAAGGGTGGGAGAAAGAACATAGAGTAGTATGCTAAAACCACATGCTTTGTTTAAAGTAGATATACTCAAAAAAGTTAGAGGAACACAGGCAAACACTCCACACCAGGGATCAACAGCAGGTGTACCACAACATGCCACTGGCCTCACTTGTGATAACCAGTGAACGACCGTGCAGGTGGTGGAGTCCGTGGTATCCTCAGTGGTGGCCCCCTAGTTGGATGATTTCTATGCTATTGATCTCTTATTTGGACTACTGTTTGGTAAGGGAACTGGCATACTTCTCTGTGTGAGGTGGTTTGGGATTCTTACACATGGACTTTTATCATTTTTAAGATTTAACATTTGGACTTTTATATATTTCTCTTTGAGATTTACTTTGTTATGCACAAGTGAATTATATGTTATGGGACTGTTATTTAACTATTTATTTGATGCACATTGTTTTTTATGAGTTAACTTAATTTTTTGTTCACATTCATTTTTACATTGAGCACTACAGAGATGCTGGTTTTGTGCACCTTTTTAGAGTAATTCGAAAATATCAATTGCCTGGCTATCATGTTAATTTTCTAGTTTCAGTATTTTTGAACCACTGACTTGCATCAAATCAGGAGGTTAAACCTCAGTTGCTGCAGACCTGTTGTATATCTATGACTCAGGGTGTTAAAGTCAAGGGATGATTGAAACAACCAAGCAACTCGCATATTTTTAGATTAGGTCCGCAACGGCAGCTTACATATATTCTTAAGATAGGTCTCTATTAAAGAATAAACAATAACTGTGTCCTAAATGTCTTCCTGAGCTTCTGATATGTCAAACAGTGTACATTAATTTAGATTTGTTTATGCCTTATTACAAATGATAGCAGTAGGAATCGGTGAGCTTACATTGAGTACAACTATACAGCACATATATATAGTTTCACATAGTAATATTGCATTTTGCTTTACTTTTAGACTGTTGTACAAATGATCATCTCCTTATACAATGCACTTTAAACTGATTTTTTAAGATGGCATGTCTTGGTTTAATGGTATTTATTTAATGTTTCTAACAATCATGTTTTTTTATCGTGTATACCAGATTTGACATTACATTTTGTGGTTGCAAAACTGAACCTACTGCCAATAGTAGGACATCCTTTCTTTGCCTCTCGCTAATGTTTTTATTTTGCTGAAATTATTTATTTATTTTAATGAATATGCTTTTAATGCTTTTATTCACCCCAAATAATACAATTTAAATGTAGTTCACAGTGGCTCTGAGTGTAGCTCATAGGGTGGGCAGGAAATGGGGGGGGGGGGTAGTTAGATAGAAGTGTCCGTTGTGCCAGGTAATGAGCAGATGCTGCTAATGCAGGGACTAGTAGGGTGATGCCAAGACCCCATCTGCTGCCAGACTTGGCTCTGTTTGGCTGCTGGCCACATCAGAGGAAACTAAAGCAGCCTGTAGCTCTCATACATTGCACCTCATTCCATGCTTCACAGATTGGATATGAAGGGAACATTGCCCTTATCAGGACTTTATAACAGACTTTCTATATGCTGATATGTAACCAGTGCATCGCTGCAGGCTACCAACATAGCATACAAAAGCTCCTGAAATGTTTTCAGAATAATGTTGTTAAGGCATCTTTCTCTTGAGTTCATTATTTAATTTATGCAATAAATCAAATCCATCCTTGCTGGGGGCATGGACACAATAATGCAAAATGGTAAAGGACACTTGGTTTTCTCAAAGCCAGGAAGGCTTATAAGTAGATTCCATAGAGTTTGGGAAGAACTCAGAGCTTGCTTAGCTGCCTAGCAGGCTCATAGATGTTTATGCATTTCATATTTATGTACAGTAAAAATTTTAAGTGTTGCTCTTATTTTTAGTGGAAATAGCGTGATGGCCAATAATCCATCAAATAGCCTTTTTTCTGGGCGAAGTCTGCTGAGATTTGCGAGATGCAGCAGACGTTCTTGTAGTTTCTCAGTTCTGACAATTTCAGTGCAGGCTTAACTGTAAAATAATGTAAAGCATAAAAAGCTACACTTACCCTAAAATTAATACAATCCCCATGTTAAAAATCAACACACCAATTCATACATTTTATTCAAACAATTGATACTTGCAAACAATTTTTTAAAGTGCAAATGACCAATGTGTGTGTCAATATTAAAGTGCAATGGTGCAAATAAAAGTGCAATACACTTGTGCTACAGTTACGTTAAAATAAAGTGACTTGTGCTCTGTGTGGACTCCACTCCAACCGATTCCGCTTGTGTCACCATAGGTACTCCTCCAGGGACTGAACTCTCTGATGGTTGTTGACGACGTGAACATATGCTTAGAAAGGTCAATAAAGGCTTTTTGTTACAGATCCACTGTGCCACTGTACTGTACATGATGCCGTCAACCAGGGAACTCCATATATTCAACCCATGTACCGACAGGAAAGAAGCCGGGAAACAGCACTCCTAGCGTAAAACCGTGTATTAAAAATTCCCCAAATCGTAAAAATATACTCACAAATAAAGTGCCTGTCCTGGCACCTGGAATAATCTGCCACATGCTTTCACAGGGGCGACGCTGCTCCGATCCACATTCCAAAGGGCAGAAAAGACGTAACCGGCGGGATCTTCCTGTTGTGGCGACGCAAGTGGAATTGGTTGACGTGGAGCACAAACAGAGCACAAGTTACTTTATTTTAAAGGAATTGCAGCACAGGTGTATTGCACTTTTTGTTGCACTATTGCTGAAACAACTAATTGACATATTCGATTATAATTGATTATGAAAATAGTTGTCAACTATTTTCGTAATCGATTAGTTGGTCAGCCGATTAGTTGGCCTGCATACAGAATATTTGTTTACATATCAGGAAATGAAGTGCAGCAAACATACAGCTTGGTACACTGTTCATATATATCAGTAAGTGCCTGAGAACTTGTGAATGTGTGAAGAGCAATGCTTCGTGGGACATGTAATTCTGGGCAGGGGAAAAACGTGAGCAGTTCTAAAGGAAGAAGTTTTTTTTAACCTTGCTATAGGGGCACTCTATACTGTACTTTGCGGCTTGCTATAGTGGCACTTTAAAGGCAGGATGAGCCAGAAGTGCTGGTGGGGGACCCCAGAAGAAGAGAATCAGGGCTGCTCTGTGTAAAACCATTACAGAGCAGGTAAGTATGGCAAGCTTCTTTAAAAAAAAAAAAAACCTAACATTTACAATCACTTTAAGCTCTGTGCAGGGAAGATCAGTATCTGAACCCAGAGGATCTGGAGCCTGATAGACTGAAGGTAATAGAAGGCATTCCAGTATTGTGCATTTTATTTAAGATGACTATATCCATGAAAAAAGTATCAGCCTTTAGTACTACTGTAAAATAAAAGGTTTATATTCCCCACCACCCTTCATGTAGCTTCATATCTGACTCCCAGTTAAAATACCCTGTATAGCTGACTTCTGGGTGTATATGTATATATATATATATATATATATATATATATATATATATATATATATATATATATATATATATATATATAATATATATATAATATATATATAATATATATATATATATATATATAAATGTATGTGTGTGTGTATATATGTGTGTATATATATGTGTGTATGTGTATATATATATATATATATATATATATATATATATATATATATATATATATATATACATATACATAATGGCAGGTACACTATAAGAAAATCGAACAAATGATCAGCTGGTATTCCTCGATGTTATACAGCAAGTTATAACCAAGGATAGAAATAATGTATGAAAATTCTTGTATGACTTCTTATGTATAAAGGCTTTTTTTTTATCTGTCTCTGATCATGCACAGTCTTTCATATGTGATATTTTGCCTACGAAAAGTGTACAAAAACAGTACACCTTAAATGAAAATTGTTTGTTCTGTTCACGTCCGAGGAAAATTTTGGAGTTTGTATCTTCGAAAATTTTTGTTTGCAAAGCCAGAATCAGATGTCGAAAGTTGTGTACACTATACGAAAATCGAACGATCGTGCATCGTATGGGATGTTTTATTTCGATTTTTTTCAGTGTGTACGGGGCTTAAGTGACAGCAGGCGCAGGTTGTATCAAGCTACCTTCATATGTAAAGGGACTCTGCCATGCATAATATTATATTACACTCCTTTCTGAAAAACAGTATTTTAGGTCTTTTTACATTTTTTTTTTCCTTTTTAAATATTTAAGCAGCAGCTACCCCATCTTATTACTTGATTTTGTCACTATATTTTGCACAAAGGATATATATTACTGTTGCATGGGTTGTTTAGACACATAACTTTAAAATAAACCTGTTCTGAAAGCAACATGGGGCTGCCATTATTGAATTTAGAAAATGCAGTTTGCCTGGATGTTAGGCCCCTTTCACACGGGCACCATCAGTTTAGCCACGTTAAAAACGTATCAGTTCTTATCCGTTGCTTTATCCTCCTTCTATTCCGTTAATCTCCGTTTTCAGCCGTCTTCCGTTCCGTTAATATCCGTTACTGTACACGTTTACATCCGTTTTTTTCATCCGTTTTTTTTCATCCGTTTTTTCATCCTTTTTTTCTTCCGTTTTTTTCATCCGTTTTCATCCGTTTACAGCAGTTTCTTTGCCTTTAAGGAAATTACCCAGAAAGCATTGCTAATCCCATCCTACATTGCCATGCGTGAACAATTTGCCGAAACTTTCTATCTCCATCAGGAGACGTTCCATGGCAGTACCAATATATATAAATAATGCAGTGCAAATTTTAAATTAATTAATTAATTTGGTTGTTTCATTGTGTTTTGATAGCATAAAAAGACGCAAAAGCACATGATATGTTCAAAACTGTTTTAGTTTTATTATTCTGCATAACCCGTTTAAAATTAAGGTTTTTTTTCACTTTGTTTTTTTATTTGTCAAAGTATGAACTTTGAATTACTTCTTCAAAACGGATCTTAACTGAATGGACGTTGACGGACATTGTCAGTTAATATCCGTTTTGACGGAACTGGACGTAGCCTTGTACGTTTAAAAAAACTGATTAAAACGGAAGCGAAGGTTAACGGATGGTAACGGATGGACATCCGTTTGCCCATAGGAATTCATTGTCGTCCGTTGATGGAAGGAAAACTGATAGACGGTCCGTCCGTGTGAAAGGGGCCTTATACTGATCCTAATGACTTCAGTTCTTTCTGAGTGTCAGACCTGAAGCAACATGTGGATCAACAACTTGCTGGAATAGCATCCTCCACGTTTCTGTCAGCACACAAGCTTTGTACAGGCCATCAAATCTTTTGTCCAATAACATAAAATGCTCATTACTCACATGATTATACTGACTTGGTTTCTGAGATGAAGTAAACCGAAAGCAATTGTTGCAGAAAAGTTACAGGAAGTTGGAAATAACAAAATATGCCACAAAAACTGTTTTTGGTTGACCAGTGATGGTAAGTGTAAAGTTATAAATAAACACACAACTAAAAGAAAAGCATCCCAGTTCCTACTAGAGGTGCCGAATTCTCTTGGTAGCTTGCATGATACCCCCCCCAGTTGTCTTTTTCCTTCCATCTGCATCTAATGAATGGTTCTTGAAGAATCTTCTACACACATTAGTTATGTTTTATAGGTAAATGTTCTAAGCAGGGCTTTTGCAAACAAAATAATTTCAACCTGTTTCTCAGAAAGCAATTATTTAACTTTGCCCCAGACATTTTTGGTTAAAAAAAAAAAATTGTTATAATTATCCATCACAAATATTTCAACCTTTTTAAAGTTCACTGTATAAAAAAAAAATCTTTATGGATGGAGCATAGATGCCAGCCGCTTCTCCCTAAGGAGAGCAATAATGAAACCGTAAGCAGTGCAAATGGTACCTAATGAGTTTAAGCTGATTTATGCTTGCTTTCAAAAAGTGCTGTTGGATGTCTAGAAAGTGCTACTGCTGTGAAGTAATGTGGACCATCCATGTTTCCCCCGCCAACCTAATGGGTCTTGGGTGGAAGATTTATAGCAATCGGCCTGGGAGCGACAAACCTAATGGAGGCCATTTGCTTTTATTATAAGCAATGCATATTTAAATTAATCTGCTATTTACCTAAACAATTAGCCGCCTCATAGCGAGAGCACAAAGCCAAAGATGCAATTAGTCCTGCATCTAAAGATGAGACCCAAGTATAAAATGTCCCTGAGGAGGTTTGACGCTTTCAGCAGAACTGGTCCTGGATAACTTCTTTGCAAAATGGTAATTGCATTAATTGCTTAAAAGGTAAATAATTGTCTAACTGGTTTCAGAAAAGATCAGGATCCTATTTAAACCTCTCCATTAATTAAGTTGGCTTGTAATGGGATTTTCACACTTTTTATGTTTTATCTTTAAGGCAGAGTTTGCGATCTTTTAAGTGTTCGGTGCTAGAATAATTTATTCTACTTAATATGACAGCGGCTCATTAAGAAAAAGGGGTAGTGACAAACTGCTTGGTAGACTGTTAGAGGTTAGAATGCGGAAAAGGTTGGATTCAGTTTAAACATTTGATCACCCCCTTCATGACCAGATACTTTTTTGGTATTCAGTACTGTGCTACTTTAACTGGCAATTGCTAGGTTATGCAACACTGTACGCCAAGGAAATTTATGTTCTTTTCACACAAATTAGAAAAAACAATTTTTTCTACTTTGTTATAATAGGTATCCAATTAATTTAAATATCTTCATAAATTATGGTCAAAATATATTCTGCTACATGTATTTGTATTTAATTTAACCACTTAAGGACCAGCCTCGTTTTGGATTTTAGGTGTTTACATGTTTAAAACAGGTTTTTCTGCTAGAAAATTACTTAGAACACCCAAACATTATATATGGTTTTTCTTCTAACACCCTAGAGAATAAAATGGCGGTCGTTGCAATACTTTTTTTTTTGCACCGTTTTTGCGCAGCGGTCTTAAAAGCGCACTTTTTTTGGAAAAAATTCACTTTTTTGGAATAAAAAAATAAGACAACAGTAAAGTTAGCCCAATTTTTTTTTATATTGTGAAATATAATGTTATGCCAAGTAAATTGATACCCAACATGTCACGCTTGAAAATTGGGCCCGCTCGTGGAATGGCATCAAACTTTTACCCTCAAAAATCTCCATAGGCGACGTTTAAGAAATTGTACAGGTTGCATATTTTGCAGTATAGAGGAGGTCTAGGGCTAGAATTATTGCTCTTGTTCTACCGGTCGCGGCGATACCTCACATGTGTGGTTTGACCACCGTTTTCATATGCGGGCGCTACTCGCGCATGCGTTTGTTTCCGCGTGTGAGCTCGTCGGGACGGGGGGTTTTTAAAAAAAAAAAATTTTTTATTTATTTATTTTTACACTGTTTAAAAAAAAAAAAGTTGTGTCTTTTTTCCTATTACAAGGAATGTAAACATCCCTAGTAATAGAAAAAAAGCATGACAGGACCTCTTAAATATGAGATTTGGGGTCAAAAAGACCTCAGATCTCATATTTACACTGAAATACAATTAAAAAAAATGTCATTTAAAAAAATGACATTTGAAAAAATGTGCCTTTAAGAGGCGTGGACGGAAGTGACGTTTTGACGTCGCTTCCGCCCAGCAGTGTCATGGAGACGAGTGGGCGCCATCTTAGCCTCACTCGTCTCCAGACGCAGGACGGAGACAGATGCGATCCAGTGCCCTCCGCCGCTTACCGGAGCCGTCGGTAGCAGCGGAGGGCACCGGATCGCGGCGGGCGGGGGGGGCCTCTCCCGCCACCGATAAAAGTGATCTCGAAACGAATCCGCCGCAGGGACCACTTTTATCTGAAAGCCAGCCGCCGCATGAAACGGGGATACCAGGGTTATGAGCTGCTGCCATAACAACGATATCCGCCGCCAAAGTTTGGACGTACATCGTCGTGCAGCGGTCGGTAAGTGGTTAAGGAAAAATCCCAATAAGTGTATATTAATTGGCTTGTATGAAAGTTGAAATATGAAAGTTTTAGCGTCTGTATACTATGGTGTATATATACTGGCATTTATGCAGCTTTTAAGAAGCTCAGACTTTCTGATTGCCTATCACATTTCTTGAGGCGCTAGAATGCCAGGACAGTACAGATACCCCGCAAATGACCCAGTTTTGGAAATTGGACATCCCAAGGTATTTGCTGAGAGGCATGTTTTTTTCCACAAGTTTTTGGAAATTGACAAAAAATATATAATTTATTTTTTATTCGTTATCACTTTAATGAGATATTTGTCATGCCATGGATATATGTGGGATTATACCCCAAAACACATTCTGCTCCTCCTCCCGAGTATGGGGATACCACATTTTTGGCAGCCTAGCCACATACAGGGGCCCAAAAAATGCAGGCGTTCATTATGAATTGGATTTCCTGACTACCTGTCACATTTTTGGAGTCCCTAACATGCCAGGACAGTATAAACAGTATAATTACCCCTTTTTGGAAAGTAGACATGCCTAGGTATTTGAATGCATGGAAGATTTATTTATTTTTTGCCACAAGTTTTTGGAAAATGACAAAAATTGCTGTTGTCACATTAATTATATATTGCTCAAATACGTCATGGGTATTCGTGGCATTACACCCCAAAACACATTCTGCTACTTCTCCTGAGTATGGGCATACCACATGATACTTTTTCAGAGCCTAAAAATACTGGATGAGCCCTCTGCACACTGCTATACCCTTTCAAGCACACTTTGCAATAAAAAGTTTGCTTGAAAATGGTATAGCAGTGTGCAGAGGGTTCATCCAGTATTTTTAGTGTTAATATGTGGTCATACTCCTTTAGCACCTGGTAGATTGTATGTACAAGCTATTGGGATCTGAGCACAAGAATATCTTGTTTCTATTGTACTGCAGGTCAGTGGCCAGACCTGAACCATGCAGCTCTCCCCCCATTTTGTGTCTTTTTGCCCCAGGTTGCATTGTGTCCACAGTGGCATTTGCAGTGGCAAAGCAGACTAGTACTGGCTAAAGAGGGATTACTTTGATGCATTTGGTCAGCTTAAACATGTATTGCAATATGTGTGAACTAAATATCTCTATTTTTTTATTGCAAAGTTTGCTTAAAAGGGTATTGCAGTGTGCAGAGGCTTCATCCAGTATTTTTACTGTTAATATGTGGCCACACAGCTTTAACACCTGGTAGATTATATGCATGTACAAGCTATCGGGATCTGAGCACAGGTATATCTTGTTTCTATTTTTTTGGGGAGCCTAGCCACATACAGGGATGCAAGATCCAATGAACACCTCCAGGCTTTCATAGGGCATAACTTGCACATTTAATTTCCTGACTGACTATCACAGTTTTAAAGGCTAGTAAAATGCCAGGGTAGTACAAACACCACACAAATGACCCCGTTTTGGAAAATGGACACTCCAAGGTATTTTATAAGCGGCATGGTAAGTATTTTGCAGATCTAATTTTTTGGCACAAGATTTTGAAATAAAAAATAAGGTTTTTTTTCTTCATTTTCCAAAAACTTGTGGCAACAAATGAGATCTGCAAAATACTCGCAAAGCCTCTTTGCCAAATACCTTGGAGTGTCTACTTTTCAAAAAGTGGTCTTTTGGCATGTGTTTGTACTATCTTGGCATTTTAGGGTCTCAGAAACTGTGGAAATGAAATTTTGCGTGTTACACTCTTTGAAAGCCTGAAGATGCTTATTGTTTTTTGCTTCCCTGTATGTGGCTAGGCTCCCACAAATTCTCACATGTGGTTACCCCTATACCCAGGAGAGGTAGCAGAGTAGCAAAATGTGTTTTGGAGAGTAATGCCAGGTATACCCAAAGACAACTTTGTGTAAAAAAATATAATAATAATTTTACAAAAACTTGTGGCAACAAATGAGATCTTCCAAAGACTCAGCATGCCTCTCAGCAAATACCTTGGGCTGTCTACTTTCCACTGTCTATGTTGTCCTGGCATTTTAGGGCCTTCGAAAATGTGATGGGTAGCCAGGAAATCCAATGCGTAATTAACACCCCTTGCAAGCCTGAAGGTTGTCAATGGATTTTGGGGCCCTATATGTGGCTAAGTTGCCAAAAAGTCTTACATGTGTGGTATCCCCATACTCAGGAGAAATGGCCTTTTTGGGGTGTAATTCCATGTATACCTATGGCATGTGTGAGAAATATCTCAAAGTGACCATTTTGTATATAAAAAAATGTTTTTTGTTTGGCATTTTCCAAAAACTTGACAAAAAATAAAATCTTCCAATGACTCAACACGTCTCTCAGCAAATACCTTGGGGTATCTACTTTCCAAACGGGAGTTATTTGGGGGTGTTTGAGCTGTCCTGGCATTTTAGGTCCTCTAAAACAGTGTATTTATGACCAGCATTAGCAGATTCTGCCACACTCCTAATGTTGGGCAACTGCAGATGGACAAATCTCCCTCTGCAGCCCTGTAGGCACTGACATGAGTATTCGGAGAGGCGCACCCTGCTGCTGTCAGAATACACAGATCGGTGGTGAAGCTGATTGACGTTCCTGCAAAGCAAACAACAGTTTACAGTAACACACAGTAATGATATAACATTAACTCAATAAGACAACTTTTTTCTTTTGTTTCACTTTTTTTTGTCACGTAGGTAGGCTTTCTCTGCCTTTCTGAGTGGGGTGTTAACAAGCCATTGGGTGAAGCCCCTGCGATTAGATTGCACCGTGCCAGAGCATATATATTTTTAGACAAATGTCTAAAAAGTGACACACTTGCATAAAATTTGTACAAGTGGTAACCCATACAGGCCAAGGGTGAGAGGTAATTTATGAGGGGCCAAACTTTGTGGAGCCGATCATAGTCAGGGTCACCCCGGGGATGAGGAGCAGAGAATGCATTAAGGTAACAAAAAAAACCCTTAAGCCTTTAGAACCGGTAACAGAGCACATTAATGTACAGAATACTTTTCCTGGGAGTTTGGCCAGCTACCCCAGGTTTACAAGGGGGCCTTTAAAAAGCCTGTGCAGCCAGCAAAAATGTTTGACTGAGAAGGGGTTTTGGCAGATGATTAACTTTAATCTACATGTAACAGTATTGTTTCTGTTCATATTCTTAAAGCCAGATACAATAAAGACAGATACAAATGTATATAGGACCCCTACCCTGAGGGAGGAGGGGAGACAGATCTCCTATCACAATTTGGATTTGCAGCAAGGATGGGAAGTGTTATCATAATGGGGGATTTTAACTATCCAGACATAGACTGGGCGGTAAGATAAGATAGAACATGAAAGACACATAGCAGAGGAGAGCAAAAAAAAAATTCCCAAGAAATTCTTTAAGTATGTAAACAGTAAAAAAGGAAGGACAGACCATCCGGCAAGGATGTGGAATTCCCTTCCACAGGCGGTGGTCTCAGCGGGGGGCATTGATAGTTTCTAGAAACTATTAGATAAGCACCTGAACGACCGCAACATACAGGGATATACAATGTAATACTGATATATAATCACACACATAGGTTGGACTTGATGGTCTTTTTTCAACCTCACCTACTATGTAACTATGAACAGGCTGCTTGTACTAAAGCCGATCCATCGATTTTCTTTAGTACAACCAGCCTGTCTGTTTTTCCCCCCACCCTGCTGCTATAGTGGACAGCAGTGATCATTGTTATCTGTTGGTGGGGAAGGCTCCCCACTGGCAGAACACAATAGTGCTGCGGGAAGGATTATCCAATCAACACTGACTGTGTTGATCGGAAAATCAAACAATTTTTTTTTTCAACTCCGGGTTGAAGGAAAAAAAATTGTGAAATGTATGGCCTGCCTAACTCTTTATAGTGAAATGCTATTCTGGCTTTTTCCAAAACTGTGTTGTGTCTTTCCCAGGTTCCATTGATGTTTGGTGTCTTCAGGTTGGTCGGGAACCTATCCATCACTATCAGCACAACCAGAAAATCCAGGCACTAGCTCTGTGCCCAGAAACCGCTACTATAGCAACAGCATCCAGTTTTGAAATAAAAATGGAAAGGCCTGACGATAGAGGGTACTGGCGAAGTTGCTGCAGTTTTCAGACCCAAAAACTGGTGAGTTGTATTAACCCCAAAAAGAACTGAAGCCTCTTTCATATGACTTGTATGTTTTACACACAGTACATTTAAAGGGTATGAATAGTCTTTTCAGCTTAATAGAAAACATATTTTTAGTGGTGGATAATGCTTTTATTTGCAATTCTATATAGTCATTATTTTGTTCATTACACATTCAGGGTCTGCCAACTGCAGTGTTGTACAGTGGTCCTGCTTTACGACTTCTCCTCACAATGCAAGTCTATGAGTTGACGATACACTCCATATGTGTCTTAGGTCTTATCTCGACAGTTAAAAGAAAAGGCTACTTTCATCATCATATGTGGATGCTTTTACATTGCTTTTCTGTAATAGTAAAGCATTAACAACCCAAAACATGCACTCACAAAAATTAAACTGTAATTTTCCCAAATAACTTGTGCACATATTGTTAATAATTATCTGCAGATGTTTAATTTATTTACTGTATTTATCGGCGTATAACACGCACCCCAAGTTTAGGAGGGAAGTTTAAGGAAAAAAAACTTACATTTAAATGCCCATCAAAGCAGCCTTGTCAGTGTCCATCTGCAGCCTTGTCCATCATTGCAGCCTTGTCAGTGTCCTGTCAGTGTCCATCATTGCATCCTTGTCAGTGTCCATCATTGCTTCCTTGTCAGTGTCAATTGCAGCCTTGCTCCTGTGCATTTGCAGACAGTCTGTACTGTCAGTACCTTGCCATTTAAAAATGGCACCGCCGAGATACAGAGATGGATGTCCTGTATATCTCAGCGGCGCTCGGCCGCTCTCTGCGGCTTTCAGTGGCTCTTGGCCGCTCTCGGCTGTTCTCGGCGGCTCATGTGGGACTGCCACAGCCGTCAAGAACAGCCGAGAGCGCCCGAAAGCCGCTGAGAATGGCCGAGAGGCTCGCGATCGGCGGGGGATCGGCGTATAACACGCACCCACGATTTTCCCCTGATTTTAAGGGGAAAAAAAGTGCGTGTTATATGCCGATAAATACGGTAATTTGTGTATAAATTAGGGCTTGTGTTATTGGGCAAAGACTGCACGATTTTAGGTGCATTCCACTTGCATTTGTGCATCAGTTTGAGGCACTTCTGAGATTATTTAGCGTTCATTAACATAGGTGCATTTGACCTGTAGATGACCTCTTTTTTAACCTGCTTTTACCTCCTAAACTGCATCAACCTGCTTTAAGCTGCTTTTGCTTTGCCATTGAACTGTATGGGAAATTAGGCTGATTTGACACGCGCAAAAGCGCTATGTGTCTTTCATGTTCTATCTTATCTTACCGCCCAGTCTATGTCTGGATAGTTAAAATCCCCCATTATGATAACACTTCCCATCCTTGCTGCAAATCCAAATTGTGATAGATCTGTCTCCCCTCCTCCCTCAGGTTAGGGGGCCTATATAAATTTGTATCTGTCTTTATTGTATCTGGCTTTAAGAATATGAACAGAAACAATACTGTTACATGTAGATTAAAGTTAATCATCTGCCAAAACCCCTTCTCAGTCAAACATTTTTATCAGACAGTTATCTGCACCATAGCCATCAGCTCAATAGATCTGCTGATTACAATATGGTTTATATTTGCACTAATAGCTTTTTGATTTATGCACTTATCCAAATTTTTATTTTTTTTTTTGCAGGTAAATTTTCTCCATTTGATTCAGAACTCTGAAGGATGTCCTATTGCTGTTGCTGCTGCTGAAGAAATAGTATATCTCTTAAAGCCAGATGTCCCTGAAAAGATACTGCATTCTACATATGGCCACACAGTTACCAGCTTAGATGTTTCTCTTGATAAAGCAGCATTTGGCGTCAAAAGTTATGGCTGGTTTTCTAATAATGGCAATAAGGTAAAGAGGTTACTCAGACAACCCCTAATAGCAGTAGAACCTCACTTTTCTGAAATATTAAACATTTTATTTTTGTAAAATGTAAGGTTATGCCTTTAGGTGTAAGCGGTACAAGCACTGCCATCTTGTGTTATCTCCTAGAGCATTCTGGGAACCTAAAACCTCTGGTGCTTTAATATGCAAATATCAGGTTGAAGTCAGTGCTTGGCCCTACTTTCACACCTATCATGGCTGCTGCTTATTAAGGTAATTGGCTTCACTGACAAATAAGGGAGCCAGGAGATGGGGTCAAGCCCCATCTTCATGTAGAAAGTCCATATTTGAAAAAACCCATGGTTTCCGGTTCCCAGGATAATTAGGAAATAACAGGGTAATTTTGCTTGCACTGACATGTTAGTGACTGTTTTATTACATAGGCTATAGTCTGTATTGGTACCCTTTAAAACGGAAGAGCCTGTACGAACACAAAGAGTTGCTGTTCATTCTTATTTTTATAAACATCTTTGGCAATGAAAAGAGTATTAATTAACCACTTCAGCCCCGGAAGGTTTTACCCCCTTCCTGACCAGAGCACTTTTTACAATTCGGCACTGCGTCGCTTTAACTGCTAATTGCGCGGACATGCAATGCTGTACCCAAACGAAATTTGCGTCCTTTTCTTCCCACAAATAGAGCTTTCTTTTGATGGTATTTGATCACCTCTGCCGTTTTTATTTTTTGCGCTATACACGGAAAAAGACCGAAAATTTTGAAAAAAAATGATATTTTCTACTTTTTGTTCTAAAAAAAATCCAATAAACTCAATTTTAGTCATACATTTAGGCCAAAATGTATTCGGCCACATGTCTTTGGTAAAAAAAATGTCAATAAGTGTATATTTATTGGTTTGCGCAAAAGTTATAGCGTCTACAAACTAGGGTACATTTTCTGGAATTTACACAGCCTTTAATTTATGACTGCCTATGTCGTTTCTTGAGGTGCTAAAATGGCAGGGCAGTACAAAACCCCCACAAATGACCCCATTTTGGAAAGTAGACACCCCAAGGAATTTGCTGAGAGGCATGTTGAGCCCATTGAATATTCATTTTTTTTGTCCCAAGTGATTGAATAATGACAAAAAAAAAAAAAAAAAATTACAAAAAGTTGTCACTAAATGATATATTGCTCACACAGGCCATGGGCATATGTGGAATTGCACCCCAAAATACATTTAGCTGCTTCTCCTGAGTACGGGGATACCACATGTGTGGGACTTTTTGGGAGCCTAGCCGCGTACGGGGCCCCGAAAACCAAGCAACGCCTTCAGGATTTCTAAGGGCGTACATTTTTGATTTTACTCCTCACTACCTATCACAGTTTTGAAGGCCATAAAATGCCCAGATGACATAAAACCCCCCCAAATGACCCCATTTTGGAAAGTAGACACCCCAAGCTATTTGCTTTGAGGCATGTTGAGTCCATGGAATGTTTTATATTTTGACACAAGTTGCGGGAAAGTGACAATTTTTTTTTTTTTTTTTTTTTTTTTTGCACAAAGTTGTCACTAAATGATATATTGCTCACACAGGCCATGGGCATATGTGGAATTGCACCCCAAAATACATTTAGCTGCTTCTCCTGAGTACGGGGATACCACATGTGTGGGACTTTTTAGGAGCCTAGCCGCGTACGGGACCCCGAAAACCAAGCACCGCCTTCAGGATTTCTAAGGGCGTACATTTTTGATTTTACTCCTCACTGCCTATCACAGTTTCGGAGGCCATGGAATGCCCAGGTGGCACAAACCCCCCCCAAATGACCCCATTTTGGAAAGTAGACACCCCAAGCTATTTGCTGAGAGGCATGGTGAGTATTTTGCAGCTCTCATTTGTTTTTGAAAATAAAGAAAGACGAGAAAAAAAATGTTTTTTTTTCTTTTTTCAATTTTCAAAACTTTGTGACAAAAAGTGAGGTCTGCAAAATACTCACTATACCTCTCATCAAATAGCTTGGGGTGTCTACTTTCCAAAATGGGGTCATTTGGGGGGGTTTTGTGCCACCTGGGCATTCCATGGCCTCCGAAACTGTGATAGGCAGTGAAGAGTGAAATTAAAAATTTACGGCCTTAGAAAGCCTGAAGGCGGTGCTTGGTTTTCGGGGTCCCGTACGCGGCTAGGCTCCCAAAAAGTCCCACACATGTGGTATCCCCGTACTCAGGAGAAGCAACAGAATGTATTTTGGGGTGTAATTTCACATATTCCCATGGCATGTTTGAGCAATATATCATTTAGTGACAACTTTGCGCAAAAAAAAATAAAAAAATAAAAAATTGTCTCTTTCCCGCAACTTGTGTCACAATATAAATTATTCCATGGACTCAACATGACTCTCAGCAAATAGCTTGGGGTGTCTACTTTCCAAAATGGGGTCATTTGGGGGGGTTTTGAACTGTCCTGGCATTTTATGCACAACATCTAAAAGCTTATGTCACACATCACCCACTCTTCTAAGCACTTGAAGACATAGCCCTTTCTGACACTTATTGTTTACATAAAAAAATAATTTTTTTTTGCAAGAAAATTACTTTGAACCCCCAAACATTATATATTTTTTTTAAAGCAAATGCCCTACAGATTAAAATGGTGGGTGTTTCATTTTTTTTTTTCACACAGTATTTGCGCAGCGATTTTTCAAACGCATTTTTTGGGGAAAAAACACACTTTTTTACATTTTAATGCACTAAAACACACTATATTGCCCAAATGTTTGATGAAATAAAAAAGATGATCTTAGGCCGAGTACATGGATACCAAACATGACATGCTTTAAAATTGCGCACAAACGTGCAGTGGCGACAAACTAAATACATTTTTAAAAGCCTTTAAAAGCCTTTACAGGTTACCACTTTAGATTTACAGAGGAGGTCTACTGCTAAACTTACTGCCCTCGATCTGACCTTCGCGGCGATACCTCACATGCATGGTGCAATTGCTGTTTACATTTGACGCCAGACCAACGCTTGCGTTCACCTTAGCGCGAGAGCAGGGGGGACAGGGGTGCTTTTTTTTTTTTTTTTTTTTTTTCTCTTTATTATTATTATTTTTTTATCTTATTTTTAAACTGTTCCTTTCATTTTTTTTTTTTTTAAATCATTTTTATTGTTATCTCAGGGAATGTAAATATCCCCTATGATAGCAATAGGTAGTGACAGGTACTCTTTTTTGCAAAAATTGGGGTCTATTAGACCCTAGATTTCTCCTCTGCCCTCAAAGCATCTGATCACACCAAGATCGGTGTGATAAAATGCTTTCCCAATTTCCCAATGGCGCTGTTTACATCCGGCGAAATCTACGTCATAAAATGCTCGTAGCTTCCGGTTTCTTAGGTCATAGAGATGTTTGGAGCCATTCTGGTCTCTGATCAGCTCTATGGTCAGCTGGCTGAATCACCGGCTGCATTTTCAGGTTCCCTGTTGAGACAGGAGAGCCAGAGAAAAACACGGAAGATGTTGGGGGGGGGGGGGGCATTCCCTCCCACTGCTTGTAAAAGCAGTCTAGAGGCTAATTAGCCACTAGGATTGCTTTTACATGAAAGCCGACCGCTGGCTGAAAAGAATGATACCAAGATGATACCTAAACCTGCAGGCATCATTCTGGTATAACCACTCAAAGTCGTGAATGGCATACCTGAAGACAAAAAAATGGTTAACAATAAAGCACAGTAAACGGTAAAGTATAAATAATTACATACCTGAAAAGCAAACGTGATAAAACATAACAACAATAAAACATTGCAGAATAGAATACAGTAAAAAAGAGCAGAACAATAGAGAGAGAATAGAGAGAGAGAGAACAATAAAACGACAACTATTTTTATTTTATATTTTTGTTTGTGTTTTTTTTTTTTTTTACACTTTTTTTTGTAACTAACTTTTATAACGGTAACCGGTTCCAGGTTCGGGTCTCTCAAAATGCGATGGCATCTCGGGAGACCCTGTGAAAGTGTGCCTAGTCTGTGCAATGCTGTACCCTACGCTAATACTCAACTAGTGCATGGTAGCGTTCAAAACATTCACCAATGCAAAGACCAGGATTATCAGGACAGGAGGGACAATAATAGCGGGTGTCACGCCTATATCCGCGCTTTCTGCAGACACGACATCTTTTTTGGGGGGTTCGTTGGGTAGGGGTACTCGGGAGGACATAAAAATGCCTCTCATGCAGCCGACTGCATTTGGTTGGGGATGTGAATGGGGGAAGTACGGGCGCTGCAGAAGCGGTGGGTTCCCAATTAGGATTGGCGAATGCAGCAGGAAGGGCATTATGGGCACGACGGGCCTGTGTTTGTCTTTTTGGTGGCAGCGGGACACTACTTGTGCTTGCCACCTCACCAGCTTCAACTGCACTTATGGGACTCGCCACGTCACCAAGTGTTACTGCAGTGCTGGTTTGACTACGACCGGGGTGTACTAGGCCGCTGGCGCTTGCCAGTTCACCAAAACGCTACAAAAAAAACTGTTAGCGATCACAGGGATCCGGCCTGACTCTGCGAACGCTGCAGTTATGCGTTTAGTGTTTTGTAAGTGACAGTGATCGATCGATACTGCACTTGGGTGGGCTGGGCCGGGCCGGGCGGAGGGGCAAAACGCAGGTGCTAGCAGGTATCTGGGCTGATCCCGCTAACACTGCGTTTTTGGGAACCCTAAACTGCTGGGGACGCTAGTATAGATCTGATCAGATCAGATATTGATCCGATCAGATACTATACCACTAAGGGAGGCGTATGCTGCGTGCGTGGGTGTTAGCGGTACTGGCGCTAATCTGACGCTGCCTGGGGCTGGTGCTTGCCAGTTCACCAAAACGCTACCAAAAAAACTGTTAGCGATCGCAGGGATCAGGCCTGACTCTGCGAACGCTGCAGTTATGCGTTTAGTGCCTTGTAAGTGACAGTGATCGATCGATACTGCACTTGGGTGGGCTGGGCTGGGCCGGGCGGAGGGGCAAAACGCAGGTGCTAGCGGGTATCTGGGCTGATCCCGCTAACACTGCGTTTTTGGGAACCCTAAACTGCTGGGGACGCTAGTATAGATTTGATCGGATCAGATATTGATCCGATCAGATACTATACCACTAAGGGAGGTATACGGTGCGTGCGTGGGTGTTAGCGGTACTGGCGCTAACCTGACGCTGCCTGGGGCTGGTGCTTGCCAGTTCACCAAAACGCTACCAAAAAAACTGTTAGCGATCGCAGGGATCAGGCCTGACTCTGCGAACGCTGCAGTTATGCGTTTAGTGTTTTGTAAGTGACAGTGATCGATCGATACTGCACTTGGGTGGGCTGGGCTGGGCGGAGGGGCAAAACGCAGGTGCTAGCGGGTATCTGGGCTGATCCCGCTAACACTGCGTTTTCGGGAACCCTAAACTGCTGGGGACGCTAGTATAGATCTGATCGGATCAGATATTGATCCGATCAGATACTATACCACTAAGGGAGGCATATGCTGCGTGCGTGGGTGTTCGCGGTACTGGCGCTAATCTGACGCTGCCTGGGGCGACGCATATCACCGCCGGGCGATCAGGGGGCTAAACCTTTATTCGGTAATAAACGGCGGGTGCCCTGACACTATAAAAAATAAACGAACTAACCAGCGTCACCCGTAACGGTTATACGGTGATCAGTGGTGAAAGGGTTAACTAGGGGGCAATCAAGGGGTTAAAACATTTATTAGGTAGTATATGGGGGTCCCTGTCGCTATAAAACGCTGACGGCGAACCTAAATATTTACGTTCCTAACTAGCGTCACCAGCGACACTAATACAGCGATCAGAAAAATGATCGCTTAGCGACACTGGTGACAGGGGGTGATCAAGGGGTTAAAACTTTATTAGGGGGGGTTAGGGGGGTATCCTAGACCTAAAGGGGGGTAATACTATCTGCCCTAACACTAACTGTCACAAACTGACACTATGCAGTAATCAGAAAAAAAAAAAAAAAAAAATACTGCTAATGTCAGTTTGTGACAGGGGGGGGGGGGGATCGGGGGGCGATCGGGGGGGGATCGGGGGTGTAAGGTATGCCTGGCATGTTCTACTGTGTGTGTGTGTGTGTTGTGCACTCACTTGTCATCTCTCCTCGGCGCTGGAACGGAAACTGCCAGACCGGGGAGAGATGACATCACATCCTCTGCCTGTGTGAAACGACACACAGGCAGAGGAGGATTCCCATTGGCTGGGAGCGATCGCGAGGGGGGGGCCACGATCGGATGGTCTCCCCCTCGCCTCCCGACGCTCCCAGTCAGATGCCGACCGCCGATGGCACCGGGGGGGGGTCCGATCGGACCCCCCGCCCGCGGGAGGCAGATCACGTACGGGTACGTGATTTTGCCTGCCCGTGCCGCTCTGCCGCAGTATATATGCGGTAGGCGGTCGGCAAGTGGTTAAGATTATTGATGTATAATCATATATTTAGCACCCCTACTACTATTTTGTTTATTATGTACATTCTTCAACAGCAACTTTATCATTTATATGGCCTTTGTTCTCATTTTATAGCTAGTACAGATAAAACCTGTTGCCAAGAAAAGTATTTTACAATAGCAGCAGTAATGAATAACACTGAATGGGTTAAGATAATTACTGTGTAAACGAATCATAGCCACAGAAATGAAGTAATCCAGATGGCTGCAGTGTGCTAGGTGCAGGGACTGGTGCTTGGCACTGCTTTCCCAGCTGACATCACCCTGCAAATCAATCAGGTTGCGCCTCTTAGGATAATTACTCTGTGCCCCCTGAAGGGAAAGGGAGCTTTATGATTGGATGTTTCCCATATCCACACACATCTCATGTTTAGGGAAAATTGTTTGAAATAACTGGTGATGAATAATTTTACATCTCTCTTAAGTGGGTTAATCGATCATCATTTCATGTTGTCATCTTGATTTCCGATACTTTTATGGCTATTCTTAATAATTTTGTGTGAGGTGGTATTAGGGATATTAATTTGCCCAGTAAGCTTTATAAATTAACTGCAGTATATAATACAGTCCTTTTGAAAATCTCATATACTGTACATGCATTAAAGTGGATTTTTATAGGACATGAAAATGTAATGCCATTAAGGAATTATTGCATCACTACTAACATCAGGAAGCAAGCTTTGCCATACCTTTTTAATATGAATCTTATATAATTCAGAAAGACTGAGTAGGCTTTTCACTGTGCCTTTTTTTTACGATTGCGCCTTTTGTCACATTATTCTTTGCTGTGCGCTTTCCATCTCTGATCTTTTATTAGGCCAGTGCTGTTTGTATAGCATATACCAACAGTTATGGGGATTTAAAGATCTGCCTTTAAATAGCCAAAAAATCCTGTCTGGAAAGGTTATTTTTGCAATATCTGGCAATTTCTGCCAGATAGCTACTTGTGTTCACCAGAAAACATTGCAGCTGTGCTGAAGTGGATATCTCTGATCAGTTTGACTTAAACTGAATTCCATGTAATCTACTACAACCAGAGCCCAGATTGCTGCACACATGTGGATCTTCTTACTTGTTTTGCATTGCGTAACTTCTCTCCCTAATTGCTGTGCCACCGGTCATTCAAATTTCAAGTAAGGTTTTAATCTTTTTGGTGGCTGCATGTTTTGCTTTGAGTCTTTTAAGGTTCCTTGCGGCAGAAGCAAGGTAGCAATTGAACCTCTGTAGTGTATTAGGTGCTTGCTTTATTAAACAAAAATGCTGTACTCACACAAGCGAAGTACACTTTTAGAGAAATACATGAAAGAATATTACAAAATATGCCTACAATGTACACATACTTCCTGTAGCATCATTTCCTGTTCTGAGCTCCCGAAGCAATCTAACAGGTTAGTTAGCATATGGATAGGGGGGGAGGCTTAGCTTCTAAACAGTACATGGTCTTAAAGTTGCACCGTATTTATGCTATAAAAATCACTAAAATAGCCATAGCAACACACTGGACTAAAACTCCTGAACTTTGTACTGACACTTTCGTATGTCATGTTTCTGTATGTGAGAAACAGCAAGGAACCCACCTACAGTGAGTTTGTTTTGAAAATATTTCTTGTACAATACTAACAGGCCAATATAAAAAGTAACCAGCTATCTGAATTGTAGATAAAAGGGAGTGGCATGGACTGGTGCAAAACAGATATGCATGGATAAAAAAGAAAACAACTGAGGTGATGAGAAAGTAGGCTGTGCTACCAGTTTGACTTACAGCTTTGACTGGGTTGTACCTTTTTAAGATTCAGCTTATTAAGCATTAACTCAGGTGATGTGGGGAGGTAATTTTGTTAAACCTGCCTGCTTCCCAATTCTTGTGCAGTAGAGCCACCATTTCCAATATTAGTCATACTTGGATTGTTCATTCAACAGAAGGATTGCAGGTAAACTGAAAATGGTGTCACCAATTTCCACCCCCAAAGATTCTTGTTGATTGTATAAACAAATTATTCAAAAGATGGAAAGTACACATTGGGAATCCCTCCAGTTATCATAGTGAATCTGTGAAGGTGTCCTTCATTAGAGAGCTAACAGCTACACAGTAAAACACAAACCTAGCAATGATGTGGGGGGATAGATAAAGATTGAGGGCTTAAGTTGATTACATTTTAAAATGAATTAATTTTAAGAATAAAGAATGGGGTGGGGTTGATATATTTGAAATAGATGATAAATAATCCCCCTTCCCATTCATACAAAAAAGAAGGAATTCCACCAAAATGGACACAAACACCACTGAAATTAGCTGGCTATTTATGAGCAATGAGCTAAAAAATAGGAAAAATCTCACCTTATCCTTGAAAACCTCAAGGGACAATATCAGATGAACCTGCTTCTATTGGCAATAATTCACATTCACACAAGAATACTGTTACCCCCTGTTGGCTATATTTTCCTTGTTATCACTGATATAGTAAAACAAAATGGTAGAATACTTTTCTTACTATTTTCTTCTAATAAGAAACATAATGTAACCTATACATTGATTAAATAGAAATGTACTTGTTTACTTATACAGCGAATATGTTGATTTTATTTTATTTTTAAGAAAGTAATCAACATAATTTCTGCAGTGAAGTAGGAACATTTCTAATAAGAGATCTTGCATCTGCCTAATAAAGTTGTGAAAGTAAGAGAAAACTGTTGTAATGAAGTGTTGTTTAAAAGTTTATTTTTTTTGTTAGTTTTTGAGAAAGTGGCTGGGTTTCATAAAAATGGACCACAGCCCTGGACCTGTATTGCACCCTATGTAACTCTCTACCTGCAAAAAAAAATGAACGTCTTGCCTCTCTTCACTAGAACTATTTTTACGGTAAACAACCCCCAATGTCTCAATTACACCCCCAGGCTTGTCAGAAATAGTTGGTCTTTTCCCTGTTCACAGCCCAAAAAAGACTAATCTCTTTTAGTAGACTCTGCTTCTTTTTCTTCAGACCCACACTTCTCTAAATGATTACAGATAACTATCACAGTCCTTGGGACATTTTTTTTCCAAGACTCCCAGATATGCCCAATTCTCAGTACAATTTTCTCTCTGATTTCAGATTCCCAACCAACATTTAATATCCTCCTTACCCTGATCCTTTTCCTTATGGTAGATCATGCATCTGACCTTTTTGTGGGTTCTTCCCTGAAATTTCTAATACTGACAAACACATCCAGCCCTCAATCTCCTCCAGTAATGGAGTGATTCTGCAGTAGCTACGCCCTCTTGCAGTTGTGGTTCACCTCTCTCTTGGTGGCTGCTTGGTATCAGGCAACCTAATTTGCTAAATTTTTTTGTCCTTGATCTAAGAAACTGCCCAACGATCTCTCAATCTACAGCACAAATACTAAATGGTTTGGATAGCATATTATCCATCATTGCCTCAGGTAGAAGATATGGACCTCTTGTCCTCACATAGTTCATTGCTATTTCAAATCACGCCAATTATAAAAGAAAAAAAAGTGTAATTAAAGTCCTATTGTCACTTAAACATATGGATCCAAAGGGTCTGATATTGACGGCCAAAAATAGTTTTGTGACCTTAACCCAGGCATATTCTTCATCCTTTTTGTACATTACGAAGATCTAGTATAGATTGCAGAAGTTGTTTCCTATTTGACACTGGTTGTTTAAATCGCATCAGGCTTTTCAGCCTGCTTATAAAGGGATTCTAAATAGAGCCTTCCTTTCTTCGCAACGCCTCCTAACCTTACCTTTCCACTCTGGCACTACAGAGATTGAATCCCATTACTAAAAATTTTTTTTTTATTATTTTGTTTTTCTCGGTTTATTTTTTTTTCCTTTAATACAATTTAAACTGTTTTCAGGCATAACTTCTGTATACCTGTCAGCCCTCTTCTCCCCTCTTATGCAAGCAGAATCTCTTTTCTTCAGAGCACACGCCGTAAACCAGTTACGGACTTAGGGCTACACCTGTCCTTTTCTTGTAGGTGCACATATAAATGTGTCAAAACTGACATTGTACAGCATAGAGCCTTGAGCTTCACTTCTAATCTATTCTCATTTTCCCCGTATTGTGCCTACTTGAAATATCTTTCTGAGGGTCTCTGCACCTAAAGAGTCTACCCACGGAACATCTCAATGTGTGCCTTTGGTGGATCCCTCCTTCCAACCGCCTTCTAGGCATTTTCCACATCTTAGACATTCCTGACATCACTGTCACCCCCTAAGGGAAATTTGTTTCCTTTCCTCTTAAGAGTGGTGTAGTGCTACTTGACATATATCCTTCTTCTGGAGGGGTTACACCCTTCCCATCATCCATATAGGCAAAAGCTTTTTTTATCAAGGGTTTTTCTCAAGTACCATACCCCATAGACAGCCTGGAGGAATTCTTCCTCTTATGTTTTTCTTAGTGACATTGTTTTTCTCCATAAAAACCAGCTGACCGGGAACTCTGTCTCAGAGGACTACTTTTCTTCCTATAATGTTTCTCCACCACTAAAGCAGACCTTATTAAACAGCCTTGTAGTTAATACTGGGGTGCTCTGTCATCATGTGTATGTGGCACTCTATACATATATATTTATTTCCAACACCTGATTACCTGCTTATCCTCTCATATCCTATAGGCTTTATCCTTTCCAGGACAATGTTGGCCCTGGTTACCCTTTTTGCAGCAGCATTCTGAGGCTAGGTTAGCTCTTAAGTGTAGAGAACTGTTGTACATTCTGATTGCCTGTTTATGCCAACCACTCCAATACATTGTTTAGAAATGTCCCAAGGTCTATGAATACTGTGCATCACTATGTGTCCTGTACTGCATGAATAAAACGAGGAATTTTGACTTACCTGTAAATTCCATATGTTTTAGTACAGTACAGGTTACAAGACACAGGCCACCTTCCTCTCTATTTTATGGTTATTCTGCATTGTTTGTTACGAAACTGAGGATTCACAGAATGATACAGGATTACGGGAGATCCCAAGGGGGGAGCGGGGGTGTTCTCAAGAGCTTTGCCGATGTCCAGTCTCTTGAAGGTACAAGCCTAAAACCCAGGGTCCATGAATACTATGCCTGTGTCCCGTACTGTACTGCAAGATGTGGAATTTACAGGAAAGTCAAAATTATTTATTTTTTTGGTGTTTACGGTAGTATGCGTCTCCAAATGAAGAAATTGACCAAAGTTTCATGTCCCAATGGCCTCATTCATATGGGCTTCAACATGTATAAGAAATATGTGTACCACAAACTTTTCTGAGTATTTGCAAAGCTTTGAGCACCTTTGTTGAATCCCTTAAAGCAGCATTCAGCTCCATTTTGGGGTGGTTGAGCACAAATTTTAATGATTGTGCTGGTTGTCACTTTAAACATACAGCGAGCTGTCTCCAGAAGGATTCAGGGCCTTATAACGCTAGTTAAAAGCCCACTGAAGTCTGCTAGGGGCTTGCTTAAAGCGAGTCAGTATTCCCATTAAGATTGGTTTTAACTTCTTACTAGAACTAAAGATATTAACCCTTTCACGCCCAGCTCCCCTTGATTACTAGATGCCCAGGTCAAATTTAGCTGGTTTTAGATAACTTCATGATAATTGACTAGTTCGCATACCTAAATCATTTTTAAAGACAAAAAAAGCTTTTATTTGTTACACAGGTATAATAGCCCCCGCCTTTTTTATTTTTATTTTAGCGTAACAAATGTATACATTTAAAAAATATATATGTTTCTTAATCGTACATTACAGGGGACAGGATCTTAGTCCTAGACTGCTAGGCTGTACAGCTAGTTTTGGGTGATTGGACACTGGCTAACAAAGCTGTAAGGAGAACCCAAGCCTAACCCCTCCCATTCCCACCAAGCCTCTGTTTTTTGCTAGTGTCCTTGGGTGCATGCACATCTTTTCTGTGCTCTGAGACAGACAAACTTTCTTTTTTTACATTTGTTGATATTCATTGCTAGTTTTTTTGCATCAGGATTCTTTTATCAAGTTTTTAGCTGATTATAGGTGCTGTGGCTTTAGTTTAGCAGCTTTCTGGGTTTGTTGACTCCTTGACTGAGCCTTGTACCTGGACCTTACCAGGAAGAAGATGCAGTGCTAGCCTGTAATGTTGCTTCAAGTGCTGGATCTTGCATGGGTGCTCACCTAGGCACAACTTGATGAGTTAGCCACAGGTTGCTTAACAGGTCCAGGGCCAGGGTCCATCTGTCAGTGAAACCCTGAGCCTGAAGACTTCTTAAAGGGTATACCCACTGGGAGGGAAAAGACCTAGATGGTGCTCCTGCACAGGCCTGGGACATCACTGCAGCTGCACAGCCTCCTTCTCGTGGGGACTTACTGCACATGCATGCACCATTTTAGTCTTCTGGGCACACGGTCGGCTGGTGCATCCACTCCCTGCCTCTTCCTAGCAACAAACCACAGTAATTCTTGGACATCCGAGCTTCGTGGTGGATCATAGACGCAATGGGAAGAGGTTGACCGACCTTGGCAGCTCATGCTCGGCTAACAGCTCAGGGGGTCCCTGTCAAGGATGTCCCTGTTTTCAAGGACCCTGTGGATAAGAGTTTAGGGGCCCTTTTTAGAGCACTGTATTTTGTAGCTGGTACTGTTATACAGCTGCCATCACAACAATGCCTCTCTAGTCCAAAAACATAATTCAGGACCCTGAGGCCATTTTCACAGATCCATATGTCCTCCATCAGCTGGAGCTCTAGCTTGTAGCCTTATGCTACTGTGTAGTTGGGCTCGTGGATACTGTCATTTGGGTACTTATGCAAAGAAACCTTTGTTTTAAGTTCTGATCTGTGGAACTTCCCTGCTAGAAGCACCTCATGTGAATACCTTTTTTGAAGGCTGTATTTGATTCCTTGGACCCCTGCATCAAGCTAGTCACAGAAAGTATGAGTACCTTCTTACCCCAGGGGAAGAAGACAAAAGCTGCTGTAGGCAAGCCCTTCAGTTCCTGAAACTAAGCTTCATTTCTCTCACATTTTTGCCATAAGACCTGGACTTCCAAGTCCGGGAGCAAGGCCACTTCACAATGAGAAGGCGCCCTCACTTGTCAGAGTGGGAGGACGCTTGTTGGGCACAGGACATTTTTCATGTTTGGGTCCAGAACGTTGTCGCCAAGGGCTGAAAAATAGAGTTGAGACCTTGCCACCTCTGACATGCTGTCACACTTGTTGTCCGTCCCACAAAATAAGGCAAATCTCTACTGTAAGCTGCTCCCTAGCAGATTCTCTTGCAGGAAATCTTTGCCCCAGAGATACCCCATTGTTCACTTTTGCATGCGGGTCTTGGGCCTGATGCCCCCCCCCCCCCCTCTTTCAAAAGGGGGGACCGTACGCCCAATTTCATTGTAGACTGTTGCAACTAAACTTTCTTGTTGCTGCTGATCAGGCATCTGTGGATTCCGACATTATTGTGTGGATTCTTCCAGAACCTGGAGCTGCTCTGTGCATTCAGCCGACAGTGGACTTTAGCCCACTGTTGGCTGATTCTGGGTCACAGGAGTTCAAAAGTAAGTGCACTCCTGTGACCCAGGAGAGAAGTATGGCTTTGGCCATACATCTCTTTGAATGCACTGTTTGGGCAACTATGTGGCAAGTTAGGTTTAATGTTGATAAATTTTATTGCATCGTACATTCTAGGAGGAGTACAACTGGGGGAGTCAGTGGTGGAAGTGATCTGGGTGTTCTGGTAGAACATATACATAATAATAGCATGTAATGCCAAGCAGCAGTTTCTAAAACCAAACAAAAAAAATGATGACTTCATCCGGAATATGTATTTCGCTTTTGGGCACCAGTTTACAAAAAAAGATATTGGGGGAACTGGAGAAAGTACAGAGAAGGGGAAGAAAACGGGTAGGAGGCATGGAAGACGTCAGTTATGAGAAAAGAATAGCTGAACTGAATTAATTTTCTTTATAAGAAGTGATTAAGGGAGGGATATGATCACAATAATACATAAGTGGTGCATATAGTGAATTTGGTGCAGTTATTCACTTTAGGGTCATTACAATGGACAAGGTGGCACACTTTCCATCTGTAGTAGTAGAGAATTAGCCTCCATATACTCGAAATATAGTACTGGCCACGTCACAGGATTATTTTAAAAAAGTGGTGGATACATTTTTAAGCACACAAAAGCTACGAAATTGATCTCTTGCAAAGTGTATCATCATACCTGGATGGTGCAAAGATAGAAACTTCCATCTGAGGAAGAAACTGACATCTTGATCACATGATCAGGAACCAAGCTGGTTCTCCTTCATCAATGGAGACCCCAGCTTTTAGTGCCAGCCAGGATTAAAAGCATTGGTGTAACATTTAGGCTGCTGATAGACAAAGTTGCCCACTGCGTTCTGAATGTCCTTGGGTGAAGACTTCATTAGTGGAAGTAAAGGGAGATACTCCTTTATTTCTATTCTTTAAGAATACCTGTCAGAGGTTCTAAGTCTCCCATTATCCAAAAACTAATTTCTGGTTGTTGAGAAATGTCATGTTGGAGCCTTATGATGCACAATCTACACAAGGACAGGTAGATCACTCATTGTTCTCCATTAAAGAAGCATGTATCTATCCTTAGACTGCATGTACAGCAAACTTAAAGCATTTTTTTTCTTTGCCATGTCAGATTTAATTTGTAATCGTCCTGTTTTTCATAAAATGTGTATTATACCATCCTGTATAAAGTACAGGTGAGTTTAGAAAAAAATTTTTTAAAGATAATTTTATATCCTGACATTACACTTGTTCAATAACCGTTATCACCCTCATGAGACCTATTGTTGTTCACAAAGACGTGCTCTAAGTGCGGCAGATTGGAAAAGTTTATAGTTGCCCGCTTTTCATCACCTTTGGGATGGCATAAGAAGTCAATTCTGTGATTGTTAGCAGACCCAATATTTTATATCTGCTTCAAACTGGCCACCTTGGCTCGATATCAAAGATGACATCAGATTGTAGCAATCTGCTTTTTAAATTAAACATCTATTATTCATGTATCATAAACTTTTTTTTGTTGCATCTCTAGGTAGTCTTAATTATACTGAGTAAAATCAGTATGTCTAACGAAGCAGCTTTGATGGTAGACTGCTTTTGGATACTCAAGCTAATTCATGGGCATTTATTACCAATGTTCAAATCTTGTATACATACAGTTCTTGAAAGTTATAGCGTGTTATATTTTGATTTTTCTTTTTGGCTCATACACAGATTCATGTATACAGCCTACAGACTGGTCAGTGCATCACAAGCTTGGGTAATTCTGCTGGAGACTTTTCCTGTATTAATTTAAAAGATAGCCCTCCATATCTTCTTGTAACTGGAAACCGGGATCGGAGGTAGGTTGCAGTTAAGTAACCCCTTTTTTTTTTTTCCCAAGAAATGTTTATTTGTTTTTTTCATTATAACACATACAACAGTCGTACTAGCCTCTCACGTCTTTTTATAGCAGGTTATTTAAGAAAGCCAATGATGGGGGACACAGAAACCCAGTAACAACAAACCATTAGAATAAATGTGTTACATGAAGTGATCAGGATCCTGGATTCAGAGAAAACAAATTTACGTGGATTTAAAACCCCAAAAAAAAGACTGCATTCAAATCTCTCTCTGGGTTTTTTCGCTACCTGAAGATTTACCTCTTACCCAGAGCTTAGTTGTATCACTGCCATATGGTCACAGCATGTATGCAATGGGTGATCCCAGTTCACACTCCTGTAACAGTTCCACAGACATTTTATTTT
The DNA here is from genome assembly GCA_037952925.1 of Lithobates clamitans. Taxonomy (NCBI): domain Eukaryota; kingdom Metazoa; phylum Chordata; class Amphibia; order Anura; family Ranidae; genus Lithobates; species Lithobates clamitans. The sequence continues at coordinate 186,338 of JBBGZY010000746.1, forward strand.
TTAATTTTTTTCCCCAGCTTTCTCATTTTTTATTAAATACGCACAAAGGGAGAAATCCCATCATTACAATAAAAGTATATATGTCAGTACACATGAAATACAGTGTGTTTGAGAACATTAAACATGTTAAATCAATAACATCCACAAATGTATGGGAAAATCATGTATCTCAGTTTTTCTTTAAGAGTACTAGGATAGTAGTAGCAGAACTAAGAAAGGGTGGAAAGGAAAGAGGGAAAAAAGAGGAGGGAGGGGGGTGAACCACAGCAGGGCGAGGGCGCGGATAGATGGTACCGTTCTAGGGTACTAATTCCCCAGGAGGGTTGTCCCTTCGTCGGAGTAAAGAAAGATGTTCCAAAGACTCTAGGTCTTTGTGTATTTCTCCTGGTTGTATTGTGCAATGAGAATCAAGTCCTCCAGTTTGTTTATGTCTTCCACCTTTCTCAGCCAACACCTAGTTGTCGGTGGGCACTGCTTTTTCCAGTAAAGGGGTATGCACGCCTTAGCAGTGTTTAATAGATGTCGTACTAGTGATTTTTTGTAAGTTTTGGCTGAGATTTTTGACAGATGTAATAGGAAGAAAGATGCGTCTGCTGGGATTTTGTATTTCGTAAACTTTTGGCGTACATCTCCCCAGAAGTTCTCTAGTTTTGGGCAGGACCAAAATATATGTAACAGGGAGCCTTTGTCCTCCCCACATCGCCAGCAGCAGTCTGAGGCAGTCGGGAAGCATTTATGTAGTCTGGTGGGTGTGAGATACTATCTGGAGAAGATTTTAAAGTTTGTTTCCTGGATTTTGGTGCACATGGAGGATTTGATGGCAAAGGTGATGTTGTGTTGTTTTTGTTTCTCTGTAAATGTACGATCGAGATCAGCCTCCCATATTTCCAGACATAAGAGACGTGGTTGTTCAGAGGGCGACATTAGTAGAGAGTACATTTTAGAGAGGGTTTGAGATAGCGGCTCAAATTCTGAACAGCAGTCCTCAAAAGTCGTCTGTGGACGAAAAAAGGTATGCGGGTCAAGTATTGAAAGTAGGAAATGGTGTAATCGGGCAGCCTTCCAGAAGGGAAGGCGGTAGGTGCTCAACATGTCAGTTAATTCCGCAAATGATACCCAGCGACCCGATGTCACAAATCTGGAGGCCTGTTCCCATCCCAGCTCTCTCAAGTTTGCATATTCAGTGTGTTGTAGGCCTGGCGTGAAGTTTGGGTGTCCTAAGATCGGGTATAGGGGTGAGGTCTTCATCGTCAAAAGTGTTTGTATGGCTACATAAGTGCTGTGTCTCAGCGTGGTCCCTATCAGTGGGTGAGATTTCAGTCTCTGAGGTAATTAGTTGTAGCACCATAGCGCACTTTTCAGAGGCATTATAGTCTGGGATTGTTCTATTTGCGTCTGTAATTTGTGTGTTACGTTCCGTCTCCAGTCTAATACCCTGCCCAGATGTGTGGCCTGATAGTATCATTGAATGTCTGGTACCGCTAGGCCTCCGTTTTTGTTTTGGGAGTGACATATGGGTGCGATTTAATCTGGACCTTTTTTGGGCCCAGGTAAAGCGGGTGAAGAAAGCCTGTATTTGTGTAAGGAAAGAGGTAGGTATTTGTATAGAGAGGGCTTGGAACAGATAGAGGAATTTGTAGAGCATACAAATTTTTATCAAATTACATCTGCCAACCAGAAATGTAGTCCTTTATGCCAAGTTTCCAGTGGGGATCAGGTTTTTGTTAGCAGTGGAGGAAAGTTGAGAGCATATGTTCGTGAAATGTCGGGAGGGATATATGTTCATCCATTTAAAGTGGAAGTTTGATTAAATGGTCTGTATGGAGTAAGAGGGAACAGCGACACCCATAGCTTCCGATTTAGAAAAGTTTATTTTTAAATTTGAGATGTTTCCATTAATGTCAAATTCCTTCATAAGGTTGGGTAGTGAGATTGGGGGGTTTGTCAGGGAAAAGAGTAAATCATCTGCGTATGCAGAAACCTTACACTGGGAGTCTCCAACGAGAAGTCCCTGTATGTTGGGGTTCATCCTTATTTTGCATAAGAACGATTCCAGTGAAAGGGCAAAAAGGAGGGATGAGAATGGGCACCCCTGTCTTGTGCTGTTTCCAATAGGGAAAGGCTCTGATAACAGACCATTTACCTACACTTGTGCTGTTGGGCTAGAGTAGATTCTGTGTATCCAACTAAGCATCCGTTCTACTCCTAGGTGTTGGAGAACATAAAGTTCCAGTCCACTCGGTCGAATGCTTTTTCCGTGTCTGTACTAACAAAGATGCAGAGGGTATTTTTAGTATTTGCTATGTGGATAAGGTTCGGTACCTTGATTGTGTTGTCTCTCACCTCTCTAGTAGGAATAAAACCCACTTGGTCTAAATGTATCGGGGATTAGAGACCCTGTGCTAAGCAATTGGCCAGAATCTTGTGAACGGTTTCAGGTCAGTATTTAAAAGGGAGATGGGTCTATAACTCCCATAGGAACCAGGATCTTTCCCTTTCCTTGTGGACCAGTGTTATATGGGCTTTTAATGTGTCTCTAGGGAATAATGCCCCCGAGCCCACTGCGTTGAAGAATGTCACCATTCGTGGACCAGTAATCTAGAGGAGGGTTTTGTAGTATTGGACGGTATAGCCGTCTGGACCTTGGGCCTTGCCTGGTTTCATGGCTCCAACAGCAAGCTGTAGCTCCTCTAAAGTGATTGGGGCATCCAGGTCCCCTTGGACTTCTAAAGGTAGAGAGGGCATTTGGGAGGATAGTATGTATTCGTCAATGTCTGCTTGGGGTTGGTCTCTGGTAAATTGTATAGGGAGTGGTAAAATTCCCTGAACTCCTGTGATATTTGCTTTGGCAATGTGGCCTTTCAACCGTCTGTGCGTATAATTTGGGGGGATGTAAGTCACTGATTTTTGTTCCCTAACTGACCTGGCTAATAACTTCCCGCATTTATTTCCGGACTCGTAATTCATCTTTCGGCAGAATTGCACTGCTGCCTTAGCTTTGTAGTGTAGTAGGTCTGTGATTTGTTTACCTATGGTTCCCTGTTCCCTTTCTACTTCCGGCGTGGGGTTGTGTTTATGTCAGGATTCTGTTGAGGTAAGTGTGTCGAGGAGTTTGGAAAGCTGTTCATTACGCTCTCTTGATGCATACACCATGTTTAATAAGTAACCCCCTGAGGACTGTTTTATGAGCCTCCCAAAAGGAATCCAGGGTCGCAGTCTTGGGTGTCATTTTCCTGGAAATATAGTGTTAGACCTTTCATTACATCAGCCAGAACCTCAGGAGTCTGTAAGAGACTCTCATTTGGTCACCAGAATTTGGGTCTGGTCGAGTTTCTCTCATCTAGTGTGTATGTGAGAGAAATGGAGGCATGGTCCGACCAAGTAATGTGACCGATCGCGGAGTCGTGGACCGCATGTAATTGGCTATGTGGGATCAAGAAAAAGTCTATCCTAGTGTATAGTTTGTGTGGCGAGGAGTAAAAGGTATAATCTCATTCTCCCGAGTGTTGTAGTCTCCATTTATCAATCAATTGGGCTTTGTGTTAGAGCATTAGCTATCCGTTTCCTCTGGGATGGGGGATTACAGTGTGTCCTGAGGAGGTATCTATTAATGGTAGTAGGGGGACATTAACCGCTTCAGCTGGCCAAAGACCAGAGCACATTTTGCGATTCGGCAATGTGTCACTTTATCTGACAATTGCGCGGCCGTGTGGCATGGCTCCCAAACAAAATCGACGTCCTTTTTTCCCCACAAATAGAGCTTTCTTTTGATGGTATCTAATCACCTCTGCGGTTTTTATTTTTTGCACTATAAACAAAAAAAAAAGTCAATTTTGAAAAAAAGCATTATTTTTTACTTTTTGTTATAATAATTATCCCCCAAAAAAATATATAAAATTTTTTTTCCTCAGTTTAGGCCGATACGTATTCTTCTACATATTTTTGGTAAAAAAAAAAATCGCAATAATGGCAGCGATCAGCAATTTTTATTGTGACTGCGACAACATGGCGGACACGTCGGACAATTTTGACACATTTTTGGGACCATTGGCATTATTACAGCGATCAGTGCGTTTAAAAATGCATTGATTACTGTAAAAATGTCACTGGCAGTGAAGGGGTTAACACTAGGGGCAGGGAAGGGGTTAATGTGTGTTCTAACTGAAGGGGGATGTGGGCTGTGCAGGGAAACTAACAGATCCTCTGTTCATACTCTGTATGAACAGAGGATCTGTCAGTTCTCCCCTCAGAGAACCGGAAACTGTGTGTTTAGACACACAGATCCCGGTTCTCCATGTGCCCCGAGCGATCGCGGGAGCCCGGGAGTGTTCGAGACCGCCAGGTACTCGCATCGGCTCGGGGGGTGAGCGGGGGGCGCGCACCTCTGCAGCGTGCACGCGCCCTCTAGTGGCCACAGGGCGAAGCGACGTTACATAACGTCGTTTCGCCCAGCCGTGCCATTATGCTGCAGTACAACTGCGGCAGCTGGTCGGTATGTGGTTAAAATCCCCCGCAGGATTAGCTGGCCCTTGGTGAACTCCGTCAGTTTGATTAGGGTCTGTGATATAAATTTGTCCTGATGGTCATTTGGGGCGTATATCGTCACCAAAGTGAGTTTTGTTTCGGCTACGAGACCTTTCAAAAATACGAAACGTCCCCCTGGGTCTTTAACTTCTGCCTGGCATTTCCATGGTAGTTTGCTGGAGAGTAATATGGAAACCCCTTTGGACTTGGTTGTCGGGTTAGTGGAGTGATATGTCAAGGGGAAGAATCTGTTTTTAAGAATAGGTAGTTTGTCATGTTTAAAGTGGGTTTCCTGGATAAAGTCTACGTCCGCATGTGAGCTCTCTAAATCGTTCAGGAGCATGCGCCTCTTTTCAGGAATGTTTGGGCCTCTTGCATTCAGAGACACAATTTTTTATATTCCATCGCCCTGTCTTGGGAAGGGGGTATACACTAAGGAATGGGGGGATGGTGGAGGGGGGGGTAGGCACAAGGGGAAAAGGTATATTATAAGGGGGAAGAGAGGGTGGGGGGGGCAAAAAAGGGGGAGGGAGGACAGAGGTGTTAAATAGTAGTTTAGAGAAAAGGAAAAAATTAGAATAGAGTGGGTACTTTTTAACTGTGAAGTACCTCTCGGAGGGAGAGAAATGGAATAGTCAGTCCTTCTAAGGGTGTAGGAAAGTCAACTAAAAGCTCAGGCACAAAAGTGCTGGAGTGCTCACCAATACAAAAGCTGGTAATCGAGTGCCGTCTTATGCGGGGGAATGGGAAGAAACAGCCAGCGAGGGGCTCACCGGCCGCCCCCGACCACCCCAACTTGGCGTAAAGTTAAAGCACATATATATATATAATATATATATATATATATATATATATATATAAAACGACCTGTAAAAAACCGCATGCATATGTTGCTGTAATGAACAACAAAATAAGTGCCATACACAGAGAACACAAATTTAAACTTATATGTAACTTGAGAATTGGGTGAACCCCTTGTCTCAACTTCTGGCAATATATGAATGTTAGTGTGAGCTTTGCCCCGTTTCTGTAGCCTAAATAGTTAATGCTATTCCTCCCCTAGGTTCGGTCGGTACCAAGGACAACAGGGAACTAACGTAGGGGGGGGGAACCATCTGTCCCCATGGGTACTTTCCTGGCTCTGATGTGGAGTGATTATGTAATCTATCTCTCGTTTACCTAGGAGGTATCGATGTTAAGGTGTGTCACATCTTGTAAGGCGTGGACAGGTTGTCCCCCGAGGGACAAAGGAAACAGCTAGTGTTCTGATGTCGCATTGTCTACCCTCAGTAAAATCTGCATCCTTGTATGGGAACTAGGTATGTCCTTGTTCTGAAGGCAAGGAAGCCAGGGTTTACCGGAACCATCCCTGTAAGACACCCCCGGCCTCCGTGAGGCATCAGAGCACCTGTCCCCTCCTTGCATATTTCAAAGGTGTCCCCTAAGGTGTTCTGTGCGAATGTCAAAGGCACCCACTGTGAGCACGGTTTAAAAGTCTCCTCCACCCACACCCATAATAACAAAGTCACCCTAGACCAGATCTCCACTTGTCTGAATAAATGTTCGGGGAGGTACTGACAAGTTGCTTCTCCACTGACATATGGTGGGGGGGGGGAGGGCGCACATGGCTTCCATTACTATGCTCAAGTGGTGCCTATTTGGGCCATGCCTGACTCCAGGGCTACCCCGGGATCAGCTCTCAGGTGGTCCAGTAGTACCAGTTTAATGCAAGTCTCCGTCCAAAACAGAGGAGGGCAGCAGCAATGAAAGCCGCGGACAGAGTGGGGAGTTTTCCTTGATACTCACAAACCCCCAGGAGTGTTCTGGTTGTGTTCTGCTTGAGTGAGTATGTAGGAAGGCAGGTGTGAGCAGTATGCCCAGGGATGATCCGTTACAGATGGGGGAAGAAATTGTTTCACATGTTGGTAGCACGGCAAGGGGAAACAACAGGAACAAGAAAAAACTGAGGGGGGACCAGTGAACTGTGTGGTCCGGGTAAGTGGGACATGGCAGCAATCAGTTAAGACTCACGCGTCCCGTCAGTTGATTGCGCCAGTGATCTCCTATTGGGTCTCTACTGGCGGGGAAACAGGCTGTTTCGGTGGATCGCAGTTCTAGGGTCGGATCGCCTGGCAGGGTATGATGGCAAGCCAGTCCGGGACCCGCTCCGATTCCAGGAAGGGAAAGAGGGCTGGAAGATCCACCGGAGTGCGTAGAGTGAAGGAGGATGTTGCTTTGCGAAAAGTGACCGCTGGGGGCTATCCCCAGCGGTAGGTGCATCCCTTTCGTCTAGCCAGGTCCAGCACAGGTCTCAGTAGGGCTCTTCGTTGTAATGTGGCTCTGGAGAGGTCCGGGAGTATCTGTATGGTAGTTTACGTCTCCATGCTCCCATGCCTTGCGTAGGATTAGTTCTTTGAGTGAACAGGTGTAAGCAAAAGAGCACATCGTGGGGGCGGTCCGGGTCTGAGGGTCTGGTCTGAGGGTTTGGGACCGGTTTGGGACTGAGAGTACGGTGGACCCAGTCTAGCTCCAGAGAGGGGAAATGCCGCCTCTAGTATGTCCCAGAAAATGGCCACCACAGTTGCTGCCAGGTCCTCCGCACCCGTTGCCTCTCAAATTATTGCGGCGGCTGTGGTCCTTCATGTCCTTTTAAATGGAGCTGCAGGTCCACAGCCGTGGCTGCCTGCAAAGGTTGGGTACCCTCTAGAGCTAGCAGCAGGTGTTCAAGGGAGGTAACTGCGGCTTCACTGGTGACTACTTGCTCAGTGAGTGAGTGTACCTCTGCCTTTACCTCCTGCATGTCCTGACCATGGGCTTCCTCTATTCGGCACGCCAGGGCCTCAATGTCCGCCTTTGTAGGGAGGGCCTGTAAGATGGTGCGGAGGTCCTCGGGTACGCCGGCCGACTGCTGGGAAGGGCCGGCCATGTCTGGACGGAAGGCTGCCGGAGTCCCCTGAGACATATCTGAGTCAGCGGGCGATGAGCAGGGTGGACGCGCCGTGCTCCTCCACACAGGGAACACGTGGGGTCTCCGTAATGGTGCTTGGTGAGGCTTGCTGTGTATCCCGGAGGAATCTCTGGATACCTCTTCATAGAGTCAGTGGGCTGTTTCTGCCGGATGGTGTTTTGGTTCTAGGTCGTTTGCTGGATAACATGCCTCAGTGGCAATGTGTGATGGTCGTCTAATTGTCAAGATAAGTCGGGGAAGCCAGGAGCTCATCAAGAAGAAGTCCTCAGCCTGCCACTGCTAAGCCACGCCCCCCACAGACATTTATTTATGCCCTCTGATAGCATGGATGTCTATAATCTGGAATCTGGTTATCCTGTGATTATAAGGTCTACGTCATCTTGGTCCTACTTAGCTTTGTCAAGTGTGGTAGAGTACCAAGTAGTGGGACTTTTAACTCTTGTAGGCTCTTGGTGGTTTTCCTTTCAGGCATTCAGGTGCAGAGCATGCCCCTCTAAAATTAATCCTTGCCTCTGAAACTCTCTTCAGCTGCTAACCTACTGCCTTTGTCAGTACACAATTTGGCAGACTTACCTCTACTCCTCTGAAAAAAAAATTGTCTCCAGCCCCTGTGCCAGTTCAGTCTCAGGAGCTGTCTCAACTGGGCCACTGTCTGTCTCAGAGTAATTAAAAAAGTAATTAATCTTGGGACATGTGAGGCCATCAGTTGGGCCTCATTCACTACACCTGTCCCTCCCCGGAGGGACCCTTGTGACCTATATATATAACATGGCCCAGTGCTCACTGATCACCCTCCCACCAGGTTCCTGACTCATCAGTCTCACCCCTGAATACCGAGTGTTCTTCAGGGTGTTGGGTTCAGTGCCTGCCCTGGTGTCTTCTCATGGCCTCCCTATTAGTGGGACGTGGCAGTGGGCCTTAGAGCAGATTGGTCTCATGTCTCCAAGAATTAACTTGATCTTGCTTCATCAACAATTGGTGCTGGAAAACGATTTTCACCTGCAGTCAATTTTAATCAGCATTAATCTTTAAAAAAAGTGTCTACAGCAGGTTTGCCCTCATGATCCTCTCCCTTGGTCAGGAAGTTACCAGTTTCTCAATGGTTGCAAGAGAGTCTGGTGTTGAGGGGTCTACCTCTTAAAGGCGCCTCCTTTTCTTCTTTTTCTGACTACTTTCCTTTCTGTCTCTGAGGATAAGATAGTCCCTGGCCTGATGATCCAGCTCCTCAGTTCTGAGGCTGGTAAGAACTCTTCTTCCAACCTTAGGTAAGATCCTTTCATTGGAGAACTCTTGCTCTTGTTGCCTGGACTACACTGGATTTCCAGAACTGGTAGCTCCTTCTGCATTGCAGTATCAATCCCCAAGCATGTCTCCTATGAAGGTTACTGTTTGAGAATGTTGAAATACTTATACTCCCCTACTGTTTAGAAGGGGCCTTCATTACGAGTTTGTTTTTTGATTTAAAGGAAACCAAACCTGTGTTCTACTCCTGTCACCCCTGCCTTCATCAAGTGTGTTCTTCTGGAGCCCAATTCCTTCCAGCTGGTCACTTCTGGCTATGGAGGAACAGCTAATGCCTCAAGATCCTACTCTGGGCCATCTGCATGAGCAAGATAGTTTCCTGAGGCAGGGTATTCTCTGACAGTAATAGGTAGTACCTTTATGACTCTATGGGATCTGTTTACATAGGTCTAACACCTTCCTCCTGTAGTGTTTTGCAGGCTTATGAAGAAGGCTTTTTTTTTTTTTTTTGGCACACTTCCCTACTTTTTGATTTTACCCAGGCAAATGTTACCCATCATCCTGCTAAACAGATTCTGATGCTTTGGCAGGGGCGCCTCCAGTTTTGTGACTCTGCAAGGCTTCAGAATAGTCAGGTTATTTCAGGTAGATTCTCCAATATAATCAGCGCCACTAGATCTGTATTCCTCCTTGTTGGTTGGAGAGGAGACCTGCCTCTTTTTTCCCCAGCCTTCTCCTAAACTCCTTTCTATACAAAGCTCTAAATGTACTATTCCTGTTGGTTATACTAACTAGGAAACATGAAGAAATTGGTTGCACACCAGACCATTAAATGCTTGAAAAAGAAGTCCTTTATTGCCGCAAGCCAGTCATATATGCAGGGTACAGATAGTTGACGCGTTTCACATGGATATACCGTGCTTGTGAACAAGTGCGGTATATCCGTGTGAAACGCGTTAACTATCTGTACCCTGCATAATATGACTGGCATGCGGCAATAAAGGACTTCTTTTTCAAGCATCTGATGGTCTGGTGTGCAACCAATTTCTTCTTCTTTCCTGTATCGTGAATGGCAGTGTGCCTAGGTTAGCACCTGAACCCAGTGCACCTGATTAGTGTCTGATGCGGTGTGTGTGTGTGTTTCTTTCCTGGATGGTCATACTAACTCCTGGGGATCTAACTCGGTTCCCTGTAAATGTGCAGTGACCACCATACACACCTTGGAGTTACCTCTAAATCAGCAGTTCGCTCACTTGTTTAAAAAAAAAAAAAAAATCAGTAATTCACAGCATATATTTGTCTTGACAGTTCTTCAAGTCACACATCTCCTTTCTTTCTGAGACACTATAGCCAGGTGAGCTGAGGCTTAGAGCTATTTCTAGTGTAGAGAGACTCTGGTCTTTCTTCATCCAGAACATTGTTTTCAATTCTGTGTGCGATCCCAGTGCTTTGAGAGGTGTTAGCACTTTTTGTCACTCATGCTTAGGCTGTAATTCCTTCCCTGTTGGGAAGTGTGTTGCTTCTGTTCCTTATCTTGGTTTGATCAGATTGATCAGTTCCTTGTTATGGTCTGTATTTAGGGCTTCCCCCATGCTGTATCTTTCTCACTAGTGTAAGCATTCTTGTCTTCCGGCATCAGGCTTAGTTTCCACGCTCTTATCACAAGGTCTTGTTCTCTTCTTACCAGGTAGATGGAGTTCAGCCTCATCTAGTGCCATCTTATGCCGCATACACACGGTCGGCAAAGACGTAAAGATTTGAAGCAAGTTCCAAATCTTAAGTCCATCAGATTTGCGACTGGAAAAGTCCGCTAAAGGTCCGGTGGAGCCCACACATGATCGGATTGTCCGCTGGATTTGGTCTGTCGGACCAGTCCGGTCGAAAAGTCCGACTGTGTGTACGTGGCATTAGGGCATTAGTCCTTGAGCTGTTTGCAGTCCCAATTTGTTAAAATTAGGCATGTTAGCAGTTGTTTGTTGTTTCCTACCCCTCACCTGGACTGCTTCTGGACGTCCTGACAGTACACGACATTCTGTTTCCCTCAATGGATGAGAACGAAAATAGGATTTTTGTACCCACTGTAAAATACTTTTCTTTGAGTCCATTGAAGAACTCAGGTCCTACCTCTCTGCTTATTGTCATGCTCTGATAAAGCTGCTACAAAACTGATGCATACTTGGAAAGGAAGTTATTCTGAGATGGCCTACAGCAGTTTTAATTACATGCTCCTCCATGTTGCTAGACCGGTCCCTGCAGCCTCTAGCCCTGCATTCTGGCATTCAGATGCCACTAACGCCATCAAGAGCATAGGAGTGCAAGTAATTAAATGCGTTTTTAGCATCCTCTTGGACATAAACAAGCCGTTAACCTTTGCAGTGCAGGTGCAACCCCACTACAAAGGAGGACTTTTACTTTTCTCTAAGTTGGACTTTAGGTTTTTTTTTTTTCCCAAAGTATTATAGATTCTTGTAAATGTTGATGGTATTGTTTTCCCTTTTTCATTTAAGTGAATCTTTGTTAATTTATTTTACTTATAAACCCCAGCCTAACATGGCAAGTGGGCACCTAGGGGAGCCAACATGCATTTTAAAAAGTTTCCACTACGCACATAGCAATTTTGGCTCCTGACGTCAAGCTCTGGCTCTCCCACTCCACATGTTAATGTTTCTCAGTGAGTCTCCCAAGCACAGTGAAAGACCATAACATAGGGACATAAAATGGGAAGAGAAAAGGCCAAAGCTCAACTGCTAGGGTCCCTAGTTGCTGTTTGCATAATCGAACATTCAGGGATTTGTGCTCTAGGAGCTTGATTTCCTGCTGGAAATAGTTAAAAGTAACTTTACAGTATGTAGGACTGCCATTGCTGGCTTGCTTTTGAAAATGCTAGCAGCCTATTTGGGTTTGACTTAATTTATCCAAATCCAAGAATCCTTTGTACTTGGTGAATTTGCCAGTAACACAAGCATGCATCATTGTCACCCTCAGGCCCGGCAGTCTTAGGATAACAAAACACCTCCTCCTGCTCATAAATATAACATGGGGTAGGGGGGATGGGCTTCTATGGTTCTGCTCAAAATAAGACTGCTGAGTAAGCAGGATAGCAATGAATTTCTGGCAGGATCAACAGGTTTTTGATTTGCACTTATCAAGCAGATATTAATCTTTTTTAAGGGCCAGTTCAGACCACATGCAGTCCAGTGTGCTTTTTTTTTCCTGTATCAAAAAATGCATGAAAAGTAGGTTATATGGTTTCCAATGGCATAGTTCACACCAGTGCAGTCAGTTCCAGGGCTTTCCAGTTCCAGAAAAAAATAGAATTTTTCTGCACTGGAACGCAGTAAAACGCATAAAAAAACAGGAAAAAAAGAAGAAAAAAAGCATCTGGAATGCATCTGGAAAAACACATAAAAAAATGCGCCAGAAAGCACCAAAAACATGTTCAAAGCATGCATGCAAAATCGCATCCGGAACGGATCTGGAGTGCATTTTTGTGGTTTGAACCAGTCCAAAATGAAGCAAATAAAAGAAGTTCATTGTTGGGGTTCATGAAGTGAATAGAGACGTGATGGTTGTATGGACTCACCCACACAGGCCAGTTCGACAAGTACATAGGGATGGGTGCACGGCCCTAAACTCAGTTTCTGCACCAGGGACCATGCACCCGTCCACTTGTCGACAGGGCTGTGCTGGAGAATCCATACAGCTGGTACATCTATTCACTTATAAAGGCTGCCTGCACACAGCTCCATGCTATGCCAAAAAGATAAACCGCTCTTCACTCTGTACAGGGCTCTGCACTCATGTTACTGAGCCCTTAAAGAATAAATTGTGCACTTTTTATGTATTGGAACGCTTGGTTTTTAAAGCGAACACTGATCAAGCTAGAATTTTTTTTATACGGTTAACGATACATGTATTGTTATCTTCAGTAATGACAAGTTTAACACTAATTTAGTGGGCCTATAATTTACCAACTGTAAAATTTGCTATGGTCCATAAGTGGTAAAGAGGTGTGAGAGCTGGAATGGTTAAAGTAGTTCTAAAGGCAAAAGATTTTTTTTTTTACCTTAATGCATTCTCTGCATTAATGTAAAAAACCTTCCTATACCAGTCCCCACCTTTTGCTTTAATTACAGCCTTTAGTCTGTTGGGATATGTGTCTACTAACTTGTAAATCTAAACTTTACAATATTTGCCCACTCTTCTTTGCAGAGCTGCTCAGGTTCAGTTAAATTTGATGGTTACCATTTGTGGACTGCAGTCTTCAAGTCATTCCACAGATTTTCAATGGGATTTTAGTCTGGGCTCTGATTAAGCCATTGAAGGATATTCACCTTTTTCTCCTTCAACCACTGTGTGATAATTTTTGCTGTATGCTTTGGGTCATTGTCAGTGTGCTTTAGGGACACTGACTTTTGAGAGTATGTATAAAAAAAAATATACATACATACATTTTTTTTTACAATTTATTAAAATATATATTTTAAAATACATGAAAAAACATGTACCGTATATAAGCATTTTGTTTTTACATACTGTCACCAGTGCTATAGTGACACTGTACTACTCTGGGGGATCAGGATTTTTTTTTTTACACTGTAATTGCCTTATTGCAGTGATGATCACTGTAATAGGCAATCTGTAAAAGACTATGTAAAGGTTTCATTCAGGAAACAGCAGCCCGGTATAAAGATCAGTGATCGTCTGTGTGATCGTCTGTGTCCAGTGGACACGCTAGGTCACAGATAATGCCGCTGCGTGCTCTAGAAAATGCGCATGAGCAATGTGGGAGGACGTATGAGTACATCCACCTGCTTTGTCGCTGCTCCCGTCAGGCCCCTTATGTACTGTAATTATGTTCTGAACTGTATGATAGCAGCATTGGTAAGCAGTTTTTGTAGTACTTCCCTTTGCAGCGTTTGTTATTTTGAAAAGAACAAAAAAAGAAATGAAAACTATACAATATTACACATAATTTAAACATGTGTTAAGAGTGTAGTTACTACATAGGCATTTAATTCTGACAAATCACATTTCATACTTGCGTTCTTATACGGTCCATCTCCTTTAGCGCAGTGGTTCTATCACAGCAATACAGCACATACAAGCACCCATGCTTCTTTTTTTAGATGTCATTGTAGCAAGGTTGTCACAGCTCAATTTATTTAAAGTATATGTGAACCTTTACCTTGTAAAACAACCCATTCCGTTTAAAATAGAAATGCAGGGCAAAACGGTTTTGCATAGAAATGAAAAACATTTTTTTTTAAATAACTAATTTTTTAAACATTTTTCTATAAGTGATCACATGAGCTCTGTTCTCAGCTGAAGGGGCTTAAAGAGTTTTGGGGGTGGAGACTGCAGGGAGTTGTGTGAGGAGGCAAGGATAAAGCAGCACAGTGATCTTCCCAGTAAGGAGCTGTGAGGGAAGGGTCTTTACTATTGGAAGACAGGCAGGGTGTGCTCCCAGCACAGCCAGAAAACTGACCTTGCTGAGATGGATGTGCTCTCATGCATAGCGCGGTTAGTTTGAAATAGGGAAGCAGGCAGACTGGCAGGAACCCCTAGGTATTTTAACCACTTGCTTACTGGGCACTTAAAACCCCCCTCCTGCCCAGACCAATTTTGAGCTTTCAGCGCTGTCGCACTTTGAATGACAATTGCGCGGTCATACAACACTGTACCCAAATGAAATTTTTATCATTTTTTCCCCACAAATAGAGCTTTCTTTTGGTGGTATTTAATCACAGCTGGAGTTTTTATTTTTTGCTAAACAAACAAAAAAAGATGGAAAATTTTGAAAAAAAAAAAAATCATGTTTAATAGTTTGTTATAAAATTTTGCAAACAGGTCATTTTTCTCCTTCATTGATATGCACTGATGAGGCGGCACTGGTGGGCACTGATAGGCTGCACTGATGGGCACGGATAGGCAAAGTTAAGGCGGCACTGATAGGCACAGTTAAGGCGGCACTGATAGGCACAATTAAGGCGGCACTGATGGGGACAGATAAGGCGGCACTGATGGCCACGGATGGGCGGCACGGATAGGTGGCACGGATAGGTGGCACAGATAGGTGGCACAGATAGGTGGCACAGATAGGTGGCACAGATAGGGGGCACTGATGGGGGGCACTGATGGGGGGCACTGATGGGGGGCACTGATGGGGGGCACTGATGGGGGGCACTGATGGGCGGCACTGATGGGCGGCACTGATGGGCACTGGTAGGTGACACTGATAGGTTGCACTGATGTGGGTGCTGATGGGTGGCACTGATGTGGGTGCTGATGGGTGGCACTGTGGGCACTGATGGATGGCACTGTGGGCACTGATGGGTGGCACTGTGGGCACTGATGGGTGGCACTGTGGGCACTGATGGGTGGCGCTGATTGATGGCACTGTGGGCACTGATGGGTTAATCTGGTGGGCACTGGTAGGCAGCACTGCTGTGTTACAAGATCGCCGTGATCGGGACTGATGTCCCGATCACGGCCGCCGGTGATCGGGTTTTTTTTTTCCTCCTCACGCTGTCAG
Organism: Lithobates clamitans; assembly: GCA_037952925.1. Classification (NCBI taxonomy): domain Eukaryota; kingdom Metazoa; phylum Chordata; class Amphibia; order Anura; family Ranidae; genus Lithobates; species Lithobates clamitans. Next base: position 201,607 of record JBBGZY010000746.1, read on the forward strand.
CGCGAGGAGGAAAATAGCCGATTACCGGCTCTGTTTACATCACATGATCAGCTGTCATTGGCTGACAGCTGATCATGTGGTAAGGGGTTGGGACCAACCCCTTACTCTGATCTGTGATCAGGCGAGTCTCATAGACTCGCTGATCACCGAGCGCGCCGCGCGCGCCCTGCAGGGGGCGCGCAGGCCGCTCGTGCACGGGACGACGTCAATGGACGTAGTCCCGGCAATTAAGATCCGCGCTGTTGCCGTCATTTGGCAATGGCCCGGATCTGAAGCAGTTAAATGAAGGAAACACTGCAAACAAAACCGGGCTACTGATTTAACAAAAGTACATGCATATTACAACAAACACTTATCAGGACTATGAAATGATGCCGATAAAGTACTCTCTAAGTTTTCCTTACCTGAGTGAAGCACAAATCATCTCAGTTACAGTGCCTTGCAAAAGTATTCACCCCCCCTTGGCATTTTTCGTGTTTTGTTGCCTCACAACCTGGAATTAACATGGATTGTTTGAGGATTTGCATCATTTATTTACAGAACATGCCCACCACTTTAAAGATTTTTTTTATTTTTTTTTTATTAATTTGAAGCAAACAACAAATATGACAAAATAACAGAAAAAGTCAATGTGCATAACTATTTACCCCCCCTAAAGTCAATACTTTCACAGCTCCAAGTCGCTTTGGATAAGTCTCTATGAGCTTGCCACATCTTTCCACTGTGATTAATGCCCATTCCTCCCTGCAAAACTGCTCCAGCTCCTTCAAGTTGGATGGTTTGCGCTTGTGAACAGCAATCTTTAAGTCTGACCACAGATTTTCTATTGGATTAAGGTCTGGGCTTTGACTAGGTCATTCCAACACATTTACATGTTTCCCCTTAAACCACTCAAGTGTTGCTTTAGCAGTGTGTTTGCGGTCATTGTCCTGCTGGAAGGTGAACCTCCATCCTAGCCTCAAATCACACACAGAGTGGTACCGGTTTTGCTAAAGAATATCCCTGTATTTAGCACCATCCATCTTTCCCTCAACTCTGACCAGTTTCCCAGTCCAGACTGCTGAAAAACATCCCCACAGCATTATACTGTGCCACCACCATGTTTCACTGTGGGGATGCTGTTTTTTGGGTGATGTGATATGTTGGGTTTGCGCCACACATAGCGTTTTCTTTGATGGACAAAAAGTTTAATTTTAGTCTCATCAGACCAGCGCACCTTCCTCCATACCATTTGGGAGTCTCCCACATGCCTTTTCGCAAACTCAAAATGTGCCATTTTGTTTTTTGCTGAAAGTATTGGCTTTCTTCTGGCCACTCTGCCATAAAGCCCAACTCTATGGAGCGTACGGCTTATTGTCATCCTATATACAGATACTCCAGTCTCTGCTGTGGAATGCTGCAACTCCTCCAGGGTTACCTTAGGTCTCTGTGCTCCCTCTCTGATTAATGCCCTCCTTGCTCAGTCCACGAGTTTTGGTGTGCGGCCATCTCTTGGCAGGTGTTGCAGCCCCTGGGGCCTTTCAAAAATGTGTGTATATGTAATGACCAATCATGTGACACTTAGATTGCACACAGGTGAACATAATTTCACTAATTATGTGACTTCTGAAGGTAATTGGTTGTACCAGAGCTTTTTATGGGCTTCAGAACAAATGGGGTGAATACATACGCACATGCCAGTTATCATTTTTTTATTTCTGAAAAATAGTTTTATGTATACGTTTTTCTAATTTTAGTTCACCAACTTAGACTATTGTGTTCTAATTCATCACATATAATTCAGATTAAAAAAAAACATTCTAATAAAGGCTGTAATGTAACAAAATAGGTAAAAAGCCAAGGGAGTGAATACTTTTGCAAGGCACTGTATGTCCCTTCTGTTGTTGCACTGAATATGCTCATGTAATTGTTGCAGAAGAAATAAAAAGCATGTGTCCCTGGGAAGATCAAGGAGAGATTTGGAGACCACATTAGAAAAAAAACTCCAGAACTTGCTAATTAACTGCCAGTGTTTCTGCATGTCCGGTGCCCAATAACAAATTTGCATCTTCAAACCATAGGCTTTTAGAAGGGTTTGGAAAAGGGAAGGGGGTTCATCTCAAGTTTTTGGTTGGTGCTAGGGTCCAACAGAAAGTCTCAAGTAGATTACTGACGCAACTAAAATGTAATGTCACTCTTACAGGTAGGCCTTTGATCTACTAAGTGGAAAATAAAATGGTATGATCCAAGGATATGCTTTAAGTTGAATTGAAGGCTTTTCAAAGCTCAGTTGCTCTGCATGAATAGTGAAACAACATAATGTGTTTCCAGATGACTTTTTTTGGCAAGGTGTTCCGGTGCTTCTTTTTCGAGCTTGGTGCGTGGGGATTTGGCAAAGCTAGGTTTCCTCTTTTCAAGCTGACACTTACCACCTTCCCCTTCCAGGCACCTGCACCCTTCACCAGTCCTCCGAACCAGAGGAGAAAAGATGCCATAGAGTTCTGGAGTTAGGCCAGAGCTTGTTATTTCAAGGCACTGGATCGTGACGTTCTTGATAAATAATTCTTTCATTTCAGCCGTGTCCTGTGCCAAAATACGGTTTTACCAGATTGATAAATATTCTTGTTGAGATCTATACATGGCCTTGGCCAAGTTACTTGTTACCCAAAACAGCAAATGTCTGTCCATGAATACTTAGACCTTGCTTTTATCTTGTTTTAAACATTCATTCCATATATTTAGGCCAGACAGTTAATGATACATTTAAAAAGTTAAATGAACCAGGCATGATAAGGTGTGTTCAGGATTCTGAACATTTCCTCTTATTTTTATTAGGTGTGCAGTATTTATAAAAGGCTTAGCTTTACTCATTTTGTGTGAGTCAGATTTTTTCAGCTAAAAGTATACTTTTCGAATATGCCTTCATAATTTGCCCCACAAACTGACTCGGCTGCAATTTTGAAAGATAATAGGAAAGTAGTGCAGTCAAGGCAAGCCAAAAATGACCAGATATTAGGGCAGGGAAGACGATTGATGTGTATCGGGAATGGCTTCCACTTCATCAGGAGTTCCATGTTGAGGTGCAGAATCCTTTTTTTATTTGGCAGGTAGGACAGACTTTTTTTTGATATGTTAGCTGTAGTTGACAGCTTTGCTTCACCTTCTCTTTGCTGTTTGAGAGTAAAGATGACTGCCCTCAGAGGCACAAATGACTGGGTCTCTGGGGACATACTGGAAAAAGGTTTTTGTTCAATTATTAAAAGTGTTTTTTAGAGTGTTTTTTTAGAGATTACATGAGTTTGTCTTTGCCCATTTATCTGCCTGACCCCACACTCTCCAGCTGCTATATATATGCAGAATATGCATAGGAGTATCATATAACAGAGCCCCATAGCTGTATATATTCCTCTTATGTATGGTAATCTGTATTATTTTCACCTTTTCAGAATCTGTGGTGTTAGTTGGAGGAATAGTGGCCCATCGTTGGTGCCAGTGGGAGGAATAGACACAATTTTTTGCTGACAGTGGGGAAAATAATTCCCCAAGGGCCAGATAGAAGCAAGCAAAGGGCTACATCTGGCCACAGTTTGGAGACCACTGCTCTAAGCAACCAGTCTTTCCTTGTATTAAAAAACTGACATGTAATATAGTGCTTGAACAATGGAATGCAATAATCCATGACAACCAATTACAAAATAGCTTTCATTAATCTGGCTGTGAACCCTTTCTATATTTTTTGTAATGAAAGCAGCTGTTTTGCTTATTTCAACCCATGTAGTCTTGAGAAAAGTGGTAAAGCAGAGGTGCCTATAGGATGATGTGCTGCATATCGTTTAACCCTTTTATGAGGGTTTATAAAAGAAACCCTAACACATAAAACACAGTTTTGCAGCTTCGATATGTTCGTAAAACTGTAGATGTCATCGCAACTGCTTAGTGTATCCAGGTGATTTACACCCTGTTTTTTTCATGAGAAATTGGGCTTTCATTTGATAGCAAATGGTAATGGATATCTCCTGGTTATTTTTATTTTCTTTATTATCAAAGAAAAACCGGCACAAAATAGTAGAGATTTTTTTTTTTTTTTTTTTTTATAATTTAGCTGCTTGCTATTACCATACCCTACCACCAAAGAGCAACCCAAAATAAAATCTTCTGCTCCTGACGATCACAGTGATACCAATATGTATATGTTATTTGTTGTTTGTACCCGTGATAGGGCCCACAAACAATAGTGCACAGTTGCTTTTTTAAATCCTACCTAAAAGACACTGAGCTGGACTTTAGACCCTAACCTTTGACACCTGACAATGACCCTTCACCCTAATCCCTTTTTCTTTTCTTTGTTTACACTTTTCTCTAGCAAGGATACAATGTATCTTTCTCACCATTCAAGAGGAGAAAAATACACAGGGGTGGGCTGTAGAGTGGCTGATCACTGTGATAGCCAATCGGAACTGGGCCTCCTGGATCCTGAACGTTAGTACAGGACATGGGGCTCGCAGTGTGCAATGCACTCCCAGCACAAACGCAGGTACACGTGTATGCAACCCCATGGAGGAGGACCCACTTCTGTGAAGGCCACATTTATGTGTACAGTCTGCCATAAGGGGTTACAGGAAACTGATATAGTATGCAGGCATACCTGTCTTGAAAATGCTAGGTGCCTGGCTCTAATACTGATCTAGTGCTTCAATTACCTAGTACAAGTATGCACATTGGGTGTCCTAACTTTTAATCTGCAAACTTGAGCCAGGGTATTTATTCAAATGTTATGGCAACCTAAGAGCCAGAAGACTAGTATTTTTGGAAAGAATTTAGCAATGACAGCCTTTGTATTTCACTAAGATTTCATTTACTTAAGTACTTCAAATAGCAGTCATTATTTCATTATCATAAAATGTCAGAGTTGAGTATGTTTGAGCAGATTAGCTAGGTTATGTATGTTCTTCTTTCACTGCCCAATAGAAATGAGTGTCAATGCTTGTCAAAGATGTAGCCATATGTTTATAGAACTATTGTGGTGAGGATTGCAAGACTCCCCTTCCAGTAAAATTTGATTGTTATGAAGTTATGGCAGAATATTTCAAAGTTCACCCTGGGGTGTGTTTGCTGTTTGTGGGAAAGCATTTGCTAATCAGCTAAAAAGGACAATGGAAGCTGCATGTTTTGGAAATGTTTAAATCTTACTCCTGAGGGACACGTTCTTATTTGATCTGCTATTTTATGTCCTTGGCACAATCTCTACACCCATAATGTCTATTGGTGACAATGAAGCTTGTGGACCTCAGGTTCAGCCTATGACAGCATGCATTTTAAAGTAGGATTATCTGTCGTCTGTCATACATTTTATTCTGTGTATTTATCACAACTAAATAGACTTGCATATGTTAAGAGAATTCTGTTCTGACAGATATTTGCTAGTGAATAGGGACCTTTTGTTTGATTTGCTGATGTATAATGAATTCTTGGCTGTCAGTACCTAAACCACAAGTGAGCAGGTGATTTACCTTTGTTCATCTCATTTCAAGTGTTTTCCATTTTAGTTAGGGCCTTTCTTGATAGACTTTTCTATATCAAATCTCAGCTCACTGCTGCTTGTTTGCAACAATCTCTTGTTTTTGGCTACACAAACTTTTATGGGTTTGCTATGAGTATAGGCTTGTCTATTAATAAACCGAACCTTCATCTGAATCAGTTACCAGACTATTCTGCTCTCCCAACAGCCTAAAAAATAGGAAACCCAAAGGTGCATTTTATTTGTTGACGCACAAAAACCCAGGTTATTTTTTTTATTTATTTATTTCAGGTACTTGTATAACGCCCTCGATTTACGCAACGTTCACATCGGTCCCCACCCTCAAGGAGCTTACAATCTAAGGTCCCTAACTCACATTAATACATACTAGGAACAATTTAGAAAGGATCCAATTAACCTACCAGCATGTCTTTTGAAGTGTGGGAGGAAACCGGAGTACCCGGAGGAAACCCACGCAGGCACAGGGAGAACATGCAAACTCCAGGCAGGTAGTGTCGTGGTTGGGATTCGAACCAGCGACCCTTCTTACTGGTTACATGGTCTTTCATTAAATCTGACTTCCTATAACTACTTGCGACCAGTCACATACCTGATACGTCACCGGTCTTCAAATGGTTGTAATGGGATGATGCCTGCAGCCACAGTTATCACCCAGGTACCGTTTTTTTAGAACCAGTGGTTGGCTTTCTTGTAATAGCAATCAAAGCAGTTAACTAGCTGTTCGATTGCTATTTCAAGCAGCAGGAGGGGATGTCGCCTTAGGCTCTCCTGTCCCACTGGGAGACCTGGGCGACCAGCTGGCATGCCCGCTGGCTGTCCGGACAGCCAAACAAAACCGGGATAAGTTTTGATTGGCTCTCTTCTATAGCAAAGCGATGACATGACATCACTTCCGGATCACTCGGATGTCAACGGCGCCTATTATAAAAAAGCAAAAGCATTCAAAAACTCCAATCTTGGCATTTTGAATTCTTTTAAGGGCAGACGAGGTATGGGGAGACCCCCGATCTCTCCATATAGAGTACCTGTCACATGCCTATTGCTGTCACAAGGAAGTTAACATTCCTTGTGACAGCAATAAAAGTGATGAAAAAAAAAAAAAATGAAAGTAACACTTTATAGTGGGAACAGAAACTCAATCTATATCCAACCCCAGGGGACTGAGAAAAATCACAAACGCTGTCTGACCTGCCAAGCACAGGGGAAAAGCTTAAAATCCTCACCCAATGATATTGTTGCCATCCAGCATTCTCTTATTAATCCAAACTCTCGTTGTGTTGGTTAAAGCCTGACCCACAGAGGCACTATGTCTCACATATGGTCGTAATGCCCATCAGTCAATAAACTAGGAGCACTATCCTCTCCACATGTGATTTTTTTTAATTTTAATCTGTTTCCCAGAATACAGTACAGGACACAGGACCCTCCCCTCAGTTTTTATGACATCCCTATTGTTTGCTACAAAACTGAGGCTAGCTGGGAGTGGGAGGGGTTGTATATAGGGGGCACCCCTGCTGCCTTTCACTTGAATGTCCAGTCACTATGAGGTAGCTACATATTATCCAGTAATGATTTAAAGTGGTTGTAAACCCTTACATATACCCAGTGAAGCGACTGGCTTTAGGTGATACACATGAGATGAAACAAATCCTCCTGCATAAGTTGCACCTGTTTTTCTGCAACCCTCTCTTCTTTACAGCTGTTTAAAGTGCAGAATTTATACAGCTTGTCTGCGCTTTCAGAAAGCAGGGAGCTGAAGTTGCACTCTGCCTAGCTCAGTGAGGAGAGCTGTTTGGAAGGAAAGGGACACCACGCACAGGGACAGAGCTGAGGCTGTCAGTCACATCCGGTGTGCTGGAGTTCTCTCCCCTGTCACCTTTTTTTCTCTTGGTGTCAGGAAAACTTATCAGAAGTGACTAATGCCGATAGCAAAGGAAGGAGGCAGCAGACAGAAATGACACTTGGTGCTCTGGATTGAAACAAGTACACACTATAGAGAGATATGCTTTGTTCATATTTCATGTTCTGAGGTTTACAACCACTTTAAAAAAGCATGTGTCCTGCTCTGTACTGCAGGAAACAGATTTTATGAATACGTTAAAAATCTATTTTTTCCAGGTTGACCGGTGATAAATGTATAATAATAAGTTATAGTATAAATATGCAGATTTTATTCTGCAATTTTTCCTGTTTATTTTGACACCAACATAATGTTTCTATGACACTGCAGAGCAAAGGTATTCTCAAATGAAATTTAAGGTTATTTTATATATGCATTTTGTTATATTTTAAGAAAAATATTAATTTGTAGTAGAAAGGTTGTTGTCATTTCAGGGATCATACATTTATACAGTAAATCATTTTCTTTCATAGGGTACGTGTGTATGACATGCGATGCAGCAAATCTCTGTGTTCTTTTTATGCTCACCACTTGGGGGTCTCAGCTGTTCGTATGGATGACTGGAAAGTGGTCTCTGGAGGAGAAGAAGGTCTAACCTGTACATGGGACCAGAGGATGGGCACCAAACTTTGGGAGATGCACGCCAGGTACTGTTTTGTTATTTATTATATATATATATAATATGTGTGTGTGTGTGTATATGTGTATATGTGTATATGTGTATATATATATATATATATATATATATATATATATATATATATACATATACATACATACATACATACATACACACACTACTATGCAAAAGTTTAAGGTGTGAAAAATGCTGTAAATTAATACTGTAAAGAATGCCTTCAGAAATAGAAATGTTGATAGTTTATTTTATCAATTAACAAAATGAAAACTAAATGAATGGAAGAGAAATCCAAAACAAATCAATGTGTGACCACCATTTTCGAACAGCAAGAATTCTTCTAATTACACTTGCACACAGTTTTTGAAGGAACTTGGCAGGTAGGTTGTTTAATCTACACTTTAGAGAACTAACCACAGATCTTCTGTGTATGTAGGCTACTGCAAATCCTTCTGTCTCTTCATGTAATCCCAGACAGACTCAATGTTGAGATCAGGGCTCTTTGGGGGCCAAACCATCACTTCCAGGACGCCTTGTTCTTCTGTACGCTGAAGATAACTCTTAATGACATTGGCTGTATGTTTGGTGTCGTCATCCTGCTGCAGAATACATTTGGGGCCAATCACATGCCTCCCTGATAGTATAGCATGATGGATAAATATCCGCCCATATTTGTCAGCATTGAGGATAATATTGGTCTTGCTCAAATCTCCAACTTCATTTGCAGAAATGCAGGTCCAAACTTGCAAGGAAGCTCCACCATGCTTTATTGTTGCCTGCAGACACTCATTATTGTATCGCTCTCCAGCCCTTCGGCCTACAAACTGTGTTCTGCTAAATCCAATTATTTCACATTTTGACTCCTAGGTCCAGAGCACCTGCTGCCATTTTTCTACACCCCAGTTTTCCTGTGTTTACATGCATAGTTGAATCGCTTAGCCTTGTTTCACATCAGCGGTATGGCTTTTTGGCTGCAATACTTCCATGAAGATCACTTCTGGCCAGTAGATGGGTGTTACCTGGGTCCGACTATTTTCCACCAGTTCTGTGCTGACCTCTTTCAATGTCAAAGGGAATTAAGCATGATGTGTCTTTCATCTGCTGCATTAAGTTTGCTTGGCCGACCACTGCGTCTTTGGTCCTCAACGTTGCCAGTTTCTTTGTGCTTTTTCAAAAGAGCTTGAACAGAACATCTCGAAACCCCAGTCTGCTTTGCCATCTTTGCTTGGGAGAGACCTTGCTGATGCAGTGGACCTACCTTGTGTCTTGTTGCTGTGCTTAGTCTTGCCATGGTGTATAATTTGTGACATGAAACGGTCTACCACAACCTCCCCTTAGTAGCAGAGTTTGGCTGTTCCTCACTCGGGTTTAAGCCTCCTAAACAGCTGTTTCATTTCAGGTAATTACTTTTTCAACCTACATATGAAATTGATGATCATTAGCACCCGCTTGGTACAATTGATTAATCATACACCTGACTCTAATCCTACAAAATCCCTGACTTTGTGCAAGTGTACAAAGTGTGCAAGTGGAAGAATTGATGCTTGTTTAAAAACATAGGGTAGTCGCACCAAATATTGTTATGATTTAGATTTTTCAATTGTTGGCGTGCTTTGCATTTTGTAAATTCCTAAAAGAAAAAAAAATTTTAAATATACATTTTTTAAATCATTCTTACTTTACAGCATTTTTTCACACCTGCCTAAACTTTCGCACAGCACTGTATATATAAAGCTGGTAAAATAAGTATTGAACACGTCACCATTTTTCTATTTTTCTAGATAAATAGAAAAAGGTGCTATTGACATTAAATTTTCACCACGTTGGTAACAACCAATGCAATCCATACACACAAAGAAACCAAAACAAATATGTTAAAAAATTAAGTTATGTATAATAAAATGGAATGACACAAGGAAAAAGTATTGAACACATGAAAAAAGGGAGGTGGAAAAAAGCATGGAAAGCCAAGACACCAGCTGAAATCTATCAGTAATTAGAAAGCAATCCTGCCCTTGGTCAGTGCAAATTATTATCGGCTGGTTCAGTTTCAACTGATGGCATGAATAAAGGGAAGTGAAAAAAGGCATGGAAAGCCAAGACATCAGCTGAAAGCTATCAGTAATTAGAAAGCAATCCTGCCCTTAGTCAGTGCAAATTAATATCGGCTGGTAGAGTCTCAACTGATGCCCTATAAAAAGTGTCCCATTACCAAGGTGTCGCACAAGAAACATCTCGTGGTGGGTTAAAGCAAAGAGCTCTCTCTCAAGACCTTTGCAACCTTATTGTTTCAAAACATACCGATGGCATTGGTTACAGAAGGATTTCTAAACTTCTGAATGCTCCAGTGAGCACTGTTGGGGGCCATAATCCGGAAGTGGAAAGAACATAATTTCACCATAAACCGGCCACAAGCAGGAGCTCCGCAAGATTTCTGGCAGAAGAGCGAAAAAGAATAAGCGTTGTTCAAGAGCCAAGGACCACTTGTGGAGAGCTTCAGAAAGACCTGGAATTAGCCGGTACAATTGTTGCAGAAACAATAAAAGAAAACCATAAGACCCCTTTCACAATGAGGCGTTTTTCAGGCACGTTTGGGCTAAAAATAGCGCCTGAAAAACGGCTCCCCTGCAGTCTCAGTGTGAAAGCCAGAGTGCTGAGGCGATGCGCTGGCAGGACGTTAAAAAAAAAAAAACTCCTGCAAGCAGCATCTTTGGAGCAGTGTTTTCACTACAGCTAGCAGCCGTAAACCTCGGCAAAAACTATAGTAAATCACCGCTAAAAATAGCGGCGCTTTACCGCTGACGCCCCAGTGTGAAAGCAGCCTAAGTAATGCACTCAACCGCCATGGCCTGTATGCATTCTCACCACGCAAGACTCCATTGCTGAAGAAAAAGCATGTTGAAGCATGTTTAACCAGTTCTGGACCGCCCCAATACATTTAGTGCGGCAAGACGGCCTCTCTGCACAAAATCACATATCTGTGCCCCCGCCGGCCAGGCAATGATTGGATTTGCTTCAGAACAGATTAATCATCAGTCTGCCATTCGTCAGAACTGATCAGCAGGTCCAGGCCATAAATCATTGGCCTGGACCTGCTGATCAGTTCTGACGAATGGCAGAATGCCCTAATCTTCTCTCTTGGAGTCCTTTTCTGGTCCAGTCAGAAGAGAACATCTACTGTGAGTACAAGCACTACACTGACACCAGATCACATAGTTAGGCATATTTAAACCCTTATATTAAAAGTTAAAATTAGTGCAGTGCAATAAAACACGGTAAGTCCATAAACAAATATAAAGGGACCAATGGATTCCCTATAGAAGACGAAGACACCTCGTGGGGAGAAAGCTTCCAATCCACTGAATGTTCTGAGTGTCAGACCCCCCACCAGCAAGTCAATATTCTTACCAGATATGGTGGACCTTTGAGGTGGACCAGAAGGTCAAATACGCTTGTATCCACAGTGGGATGGAGACGGTTGGCCAGTGCAGCAATGGAACCAGATCATCCAGGGCGAGTATGTAGATAAAATAAACACAATCTAAGTGTGCCCTGTCAAGTTAATTTATTCGAGTAATCCACAGTATAAATGCTCTTGTGACAGTAACATAAAATAACACTACTTGTAACGATCGTGTGACCAGTATAAAAAAACACACAGAGGAATGACAGAGATGGCAGTGGGTGACGTCCACAAGATGGCTCCTCCCCCCGTTTCTTTATTTCACATTTAATCCCTTAATCCTTTAATCGCCCCCCAACCCCCCTAGTTAACCCTTTAACTTCCTGTCACAGTGTCATTAGGTACAGTGTACAGATATTTTACTGATCACTGTATTTAGTGTCACTGGTGTGACGCTAGATAGTGTTAGCGGCAGTCCCAGATAGGGTCCCAGATAGGGTCAGGGTACCCGCCATATATTCTCTAATAATGTTTTAACCCCCTGATCACCCGCCAGTTTTCTGATCACTGTATTAGTGTCACGGTTGACGCCAGATAGCGTTAGCGTCAATCCCAGACAGCATCAGATTGCCTGCCACATATTCACTAATAAATTTTAACCCTTTGATTGTGATAACAAACAGGTGCTTTTTTTTACCTGCGAGTCACACTAGGTACCTATAAATTTATTGGCCGAAATGTCCAAAGAAAGGTACACTAGTGAAGAGGCCTACAGGATGCTGAGCATGAAAGATGAGAGCGATGGGGAGTCCTCGCTGTCAGAATCACGCTCCGTATTCAAACCTGTAAAAAGCAGAGGCATCCTGACAGATAGCTCTGACGATGGAGTAGTGGTCCCTGCTAAGGTCAGGCATACCTGACTCCGTTCCCAGCACAAAACCCCTCAAAATCCCTTTTTGGAAAGTAGACACCCCTAAGGTCTTTTGCTAAGAGGCATGGTGAGTTTTTTGCAGATCTCATTTGTTGCCACGGTTTTTTGGAAAATAAAGAAAAGGAAAATACATTTTTTGGAAAATAAAGAAAGAAAAGGAAAATGTATTTTTTCTTTTCTTTTTTCAATTTTCCAAACTTTGTGGCAGAAAGGGAGATCTGCAAAATACTCAACATGCCTCTCAGTAAATAGCTTGGGGTGTCTGCCTTCCGAAAAGGGGTCATTTGGGGGGGGGGGGGTGTTATCTTGGCATTTTATGGCCTCCGAAACTGTGATAGGTAGTAAGGAAGTGAAATGAGAAATTTACACCCTTAGAAAGCCTGAATGCGAAGATTGGTTTTCGGGGTCTTGTGCATGGCTAGACTGCCGAAAAGCCTCTCGCATGTGGTATCCCTGTACTCAGGAGAAGCAGCAGAATGTATTTTGGGGTGTAATTCCACATATACCCATAGCATGTATGAGCAATATATTATTTAAGCGACAACTTTGTGTTAATAAAAAAAAAACCCACAAAACATTTTTTGTAATTTTCTAGAAACTTGTGGCAAAACATATATTTCATGGACTCAACATGCTTCTCAGCAAATAGCTTGGGGTGTCTACTTTCCAAAGAGGGGTAATTTGGGGGGTTTGTGCTATATTGGCATTTCAGGGCCTCCGAAACTGTGATGAGGAAGTGAAATTAGCAATTTGCGCCCTTTGAAATCCTGAAGGCGGCGATTGGTTTTCGACACCTGTACGCTCCCAAAAAGTCTCACACATGAGGTATTACACTCAGGAGAAGTAGCCAAATGTATTTTGGGATGTAATTCCACATATACTCATGGCATGTGTGAGCATTATATCATTTCATAAAATATAGATTTCATTTTTTTTTGTCATTTTTCATACACTTTAATATTTAATGGGCTCAACATGCCTATCAGCAAATTCCTTGAGGTGTCTACTTTTCAAAAAGTGGTAAGTAGTATTTCTTTTTTTTTCAAAATTTACGGTCTTTTTTCATTTATATCGCAAAAAATAAAAATCCCAGTGGTGATCACATACCACCAAAATAAAAAAGGGTATATATTTTGTTTGTGTACAGCGTTGTGTGACCGCACAAATACCAGTTAAATTAGCGCAGTGCCAAATTACAAAAAATGCTCTGGTCAGGAGGGGGGTGAAGTGGTTAAAGTTTGCTGCACAACATTTAGACAAGTTTGTGAAATACTGGGAGAATATAGTCCGGTCAGATAAGACCAAAATTGAAGTCTTTGGCTGCCATAATACACACCATGTTTGGAGGTCAAATGGCACTGCACATCACTCCATTAAACACCCCCATACCAAAAGTGAAGTTTGGAGGTGGGAACGTCATGGTGTGGGGCTGTTTTTCAGCATACAGTATTGGCAAACGTCATGGCATTGACGGAAGGATTGATGGAAAAATGTACCAAGACATTCTTGATAAAAATCTGCTGCCATCTACCAGGATAATGAAGATGAAACGAGGGTGGACATTTCAGCAAGACAATCTCAAACACAAAGCCAAGGAAACTCTCAATTGGGTTCAAAGAGGGAAAATAAAACTGCTAGAATGGCTCAGCCAATCACTTGACTTGATTCCAATAGAAAATCTATGGAAATAACTAAAGATCTGAGGAATCGGTGCATTTTTAATCGCACTGATCGGTGTATAAATGGCAATGGTCCCAAAAATGTGTCAAAAATGTCTGACATGTCCGCCATGTCTATCAGTGATAAAGAGCAACTGGACTCTGCAAATGCATCCCCAAAAAAGGCAGGCAATATGGCAAAGGCCTAATCGCCAGTATCCCCTTACCATGCCTTGTTCAGCATTGTGACTGTGTGTGTGTCTACCATCTTAGTAGAGACAGGGTATTGCTACCTCATGTCAGAGGTCAAGCAAGGAAAGGTGAGGAGCACAATAGTGACATAACCTAATCACCTAAAACTAGTAGTCGATAGGAGAAGCGCCCTAGATTTCATACTGCAGATATACAGATATTAGGTTGAAGACACAAAAGTATCTAAGGACACCATACCAGGAGGAATTGTAGACAAAAGTACATTTTTCAGGGTGTTGCTTAGGCACACTTAGCCTTTCTAAATATTCGCTACTACGTAGTTATTATAATTATTTATTTATATTATATGATTTATTTATTATTTATTCTGTGTTTTCTTTTGTTTTTGTTTTCTGTGTTGTCGTTTTTATGTATAATGCTAAAGCTGAGTTCAATGCAATAAAGATATTCAGTAGAGAAACTCTCATACAAAACAAACATTATTTTTGTAAAAATACACTTTAAAAGTACAATGAAATGTTTTCTAAAATCACGTCCCATGATCTGGAAGATTTGCAAATACAGAAAGTTAGTAAGCTGGCGTTTGTTTTTATGGGTGGCTGAAAAACCTTGGGGGTTCTTCCTCTAGTGCACTCTCAGGGTCGTGGTGGCAAAGTAGCAGAAATGCTGCCATCTTCTTTCCACCTGTACAACCCATAAAAACTGTTGCCCGGACTGAGACCATGATTTATCAGGAATTCTGGCTGCAGAGCACTAATGTAGCAAGTAAGGCATGTTTTTAAGCAGAAAGAAATGCTACAGATTAGATCATTAAATGTATTTGTTTCTATATTTTTTTGTCTGTATTTTATAGATTTACCACTAGATGGTGCCATTTTACTGCATAAGATAAATGCAGGCTATAGTCACACTTGGTAAACATCTCCCTTCATTTTTGCAAAAAGGATTTAAAGCTCAGCTTCTATTTAGAGATATGCAGTAAAATATAAAGCTGTTGCATTTTGTAAATGGTAAAGCTTTTAACCATAGAGATATGTTATCTCTTTACAGGCATCCTGTCCGTTACATCTGGTTCAATTCTCAAACTCTGATCACTGCAAACATTCCTGATGAGAAGAACCCCCGAGGAGCCAGTATTATGGATGATGATCTTACTGCTCATAGAAGGTAAGGCTGCAACCGAAAATGGCGGTAGCAAGCATACCAGTTTGTAAACAAACATTAAAGCTGTTGTAAACTGCAGGTGTTGTTAAAAAAAAAACAAAATAAACAAAAACAAAATAACCCTACAAGGCAATGGCATAATGTGCTAGTATACATCACATACTAACATATTATGAAATATTCACCTTGGAACAAAGCCCTCCAGTGATGTACTGTCACCGATGAGAAGGCCGATATGTTCCCCCTGTCTTTCGGGTTCGTGCCATCCAGCTATGTGATTGGCCTAATCCATGGTGACAACATTCCTCACATGCGTGCGGGAGCCCTCAGTTCCGGCGCAAAGCTCTGAAGTTCCCGCAAGGTATGCCGAACCTTCAATGTCACTGGCTGCATGCAAGGTGAATATCTCTTAAACGGTGCACGTTTAGGATTTATTAATTTCTTTCATGTAGAAATTTCAGTAAAAATTTTTTTTTTGCATTGGAGATCATGTCCCGTCCTTTTTTCTATTGAATCTATTGAATATTAAATATTGGGGGATCAATTAGGAGTCCACCATGACCCCTCTCCAGGAAAATATGCAGGATACGAGAGGAGTAACTCACTCTATCAGTGGATATATATATATGTATGTGTGTGTGTGTGTGTGTGTGTGTGTGTGTGTGTGTGTGTATATATATATATATATATATATATATATATGTATATGTATATGTATATATATATATATATATATATATATATATATATATATATATATATATATATATATATATATATATATATATATATATATATATATATATATATATATGTTTATTTTCACAGTTTTTGAAGGAACTCGGGAGGTAGGTTGTTTCAAACATCTCAGAGAATTAACCTCAGATCTGCTGTGGATGTAGGCTGCCTCAAATCCTTCTGTCTCTTCATGTAATCCAAGACAGACTCTATGTTGAGATCAGGGCTCTATGGGGGCCAGACCATCACTTCCATGACTCCTTGTTCTTCTTTATACTGAAGATAGTTCCTAATGACATTGGTTGTATGTTTGGGGTTGTTGTCCTGCTGTAGAAAAAAATTAGGGCCAATCACACACACCTCTGATGGCATGGCATGATGGATAAATATCTGACTATATTTCTTAGCATTTAGGATACCATGAATCCTGACTATATCTCCAACTCCATTTGCAGAAATGCAGCCCCAAACTTACAAGGTCACTCCACCATGCTTTACTGTTGCCTGCATACACTCATTATTGTTCTTCTGTCCAGCCCCTCAGTGAACAAACTGCCTCCTGCTACAGTCAAATATTCCAAATTTTGACTCATCAGTACAGAGCACCTGCTGTCATTTTTCTGCACCCCAGTTCCTATGTTTTCGTACATAGTTAAAGGGGTTGTAAACCCTCGTGTTTTTTTTGTCCACCCTATTGCATCCTGTAATGTAACCCCAATCCCCCCCCCTCTAGAGAGCGCTTCTTCTAGGGGGTTATCTGATACGGAGAGGAGCCCTGGGACTCCAGAAGTCGATGTTCGGGGCCACTCTGTGCAAAACGAACTGCACAGTGGAGGCAAGTATGACATGTTTGTTATTTAAAAAAAATAAAATAATTGAAGCTTTACAATCACTTTAAGTTGTTTTAGCCTTGTTTCCATGTCCTATGCACGAAAACCGTAGAGAGCGGTACCATAATGAGTGTCTGCAGGCAACAGTGAAGCATGGTGGAGGTTCCTTGCAAGGTTGGGGCTGCATTTCTGCAAATGGAGTTGGAGATTTGATCAGGATTTGATTTGATTTGGATTTCCCTTCTGATAATCTATTTTCCATTTTGGTAATTGATAAAAATAAACTATTATGGTCACGGTCGGCTCCAAATCCAAGCTTAAGAGCAAGAATATCCGGGAGTTGCTGGTGCGGGCCTCCTCCAAGATGGCGCAGCCGGCCCCTTCTCATACAGGCATGCCGCACTCTCATAAGCAGAGGCAGCCGCAGCATCCAGATGAGGGCGAGTCTGACACAGAACTCCTGGCCTCCCAACCTAACTTGTCGCAGCCATATATTCTGCAACAATTTGAGCGCATGGTACACCGTGCACTCAAACATACTTCTGACCAGATTACTGAACGCCTCCAAATAAATCAGAGAGCTGGGCCAGTGAACCTCTGACCTTGAGCAAAGAGTTGATGAGCTGGAAACCCACCTTAGCAACCACGTGGTCGAGCTTGAAGCACTCCATGAGGAAAATCTAACTCTGCAGGCACAACTATAAGATTGTGAAAACGGGCCAGGCGCTCCAATATTAGGATCAGGGGGAACCCTGAAACGATGGCTGACTGCCAGTCTACCATCACAGCCCTATTCCAGGAACTTTCCCCATCCATTCCGATTGAACGCCTTGAGATGGACCGCATACACAGAGCCCTCACTCCGCGGAAGCCAGACGGCCCACCGCGTGAGATTGCCAAATTCCATTATCGCACTAAGGCGTAGCTTCTCCAAGCAGCGTGCCAAAATTCTCCGAGGCCTCCTCCAAGATTTGTGTCTGACTTCCATCAACCCTGGCTTCACAAAGCCACCGTTGACGCTCGGCCTCCTACTCGCAACCACCTCGTCATCCACTTCCTCGAAACGTGGCAGATTTGCTTCCCCATCCCACGCTCATTTGGACTCTATGGACTGAGGATGAAGAGGATCCTGTTTCCAGTCTTCCCCTTTGCCCCACTGGGCGAACTGATCCTTCATGGGTCGGTTCGGTTCTTTGTTGACCCTTCTGCTGTTAGGTCTCATTATAGCCCACTCAGAGACACTGGAGGCCTTCATGTTCATGTTTTCGTGGGACAATAATTTCCCTCTTCTGTTCCTGACTCCCAGCACGAGACTCTTAATGGGACGTAACTATACTGTCTCAATCATGTTCTCTGTTATAACCCACTTTACTCAGTTAATAATTATTGTACTGTTTTTGGCTTACAATTCTCTGGAGCAACCACCTATTAACTAGTCACATCAACTAGTCACAAAAGACACTGCGCAGGTACCTGTGACATGCCCAGATGGAAATCAAGATGATTATCCTGTCTCTCTCTTCTTTTTCTCCTCACTTGTTGGATTCACTCTTCTTTGTACTAACCTTGCACCCTCTGGTCCCTTCTCTATATCCTCGGCCCCCTCCCCATTCCCCTCGCCGGGGGGTAAAGCTTCTATCTGGTTGCCATCCCTCAAGTTGGTGCCTTGTCCACTTCCCACTATGGCTTCCCCGAATGTGCAGGGCGTAAACTCTCCCCACAAGTGCCATAAGGCCTTTTGCTTGTTTGCCTCTAAGGCAGACGTAGTTTGCCTCCAGGAGACTCATTTCACGAACCAGCTTACACCCAAATACATGGGCTCTTCCTTCCCTCAGTTCTATGCAGCCTCCACTAATGTCAAACGTAGGTGGGTCCTGATAGCTTTGCATTGCTCAATGCCCTTCATACTCCAAGCAGAGATCAAAGACCCAGACGGTAGATACCTCAACTTGACAGGCCACCTACTAGATGTAGAAGTAGCGGTAGTCTCCTACTATGCTCCCAACCGCAACCTGGCCGCCTTTTTCTCGCACCTATTTCAAGTAATTGAATCCCATAAATGAGGTACCCCCCCCCCCTACAAGCCCAGGTAAGCTGGTAAGCTCACCTTTCAACAATTACTGCACCAACACTTTCCTGGACTACTGGCGAGAAAGCAACCCCACTAAGAGACAATACACCCATTCACACCCGCAAAAAACCTTTTCACGTATAGACCACATTTTCGTCTGTTGGGTCCTCCCCCTCGCTACTGGCCTCCCTAATTATTCCAATCCCATGGTCAGACCAAAGCACTGTCCTCTCTATAGAATCCCCTATCCCCAAACAAAAGGACTGTTCCTGGTCCCTGAACGATAACCTCTTAACGCATCCCTAGCTGCAGCTATCAAAGATTATGTCTCACATAATGTTACGGACGAGGTTACCCCCTAAAAATTTGGGAAGCCCATAAACCGGTATTCTGCGGGGCCTTCATCAGTCTAGCCTCGCATTGCAAGAAAGAGCTCCAGGCTCTCTATTAGACACTAGAATCATCCTTCCACCAGGCCCATTCTGCATTTCAGGATAACCCTACACCTGCCCACAGGCAAGCACTAGATAAAGCTAAACTTGAGCTAGATCTATTCTTAACCAAGTCAGCTGAGAATCCTTCTGATGATCCAGGCATAATATTCATATTAAGGCGAATAAACTGGACACCACCCTGTCACTTCGTAAACCTAGACCGCACACATAAACCAATACGCTTGAGAACTTCCCAGGATACCCACTCTAGCAACCCTGTGAGGGTCTTGGAGACTTTTCAAAAACACCTTTTAGTCCTTTCTTCGGCCTCCGAAAGTTTCAATGAATCCTGTGCATCAGACTTCTTCTCGAACCTCCAACTGCCATCTTTATCAGCCCCTCAGCAGGCAAAACTGGACCAACCCATCACTGAGCTTGAAATTCGAAATGCAATCAAATTTCTTAAATAAACTAAAATAAAATAAGAATAAACGCCCAGGCCCAGATGGCTTTTCAGCTTCATGCTTATAAACACTTTATAGACCTCCTCACACCTCTCCTATCTGAAGCCTTCATTTCCATCTTGAAGGATCGCTCTTTCTCCGTGGACTCCCTCAATGCAACCATATCCATGATACCCTAACCCCTATCAGACAACTCATCCTGGACAAATTTTCACCCTATCTCCTTGCTGAATGTAGACATCAAGATGCTTACCAAAATTCTTTCTTCCCGCCTGAACATGATCATAGGTTCCCTTATTCATAGAGACCAAGTTGGGTTCATCCCCACAAGACAAGCAGGTGATAGTGTATGCAGGGCTGTTCTGTTGACCCATGCAGCACGCTCTCGCCACATCCCTACATGCTTTGTTTTCTTAGATATCAGATAGGCCTTTGACACCCTTTCCATATGTATTACGCAAATGGGGTTTTGGACCTCACTTCCTAATGTGGACCTCCTCTTTGTACTCCATCCCTTCAGGTCACCTTAAATACGCTGGTTTTAAATCCGAAGCCTTTCATGTGCATTGTGGGACAAGGCAGGGCTGCCCCTTATCCCCCCCTCTTGGTTGCTCTAGCCATTGAACCTCTCGCTCAAAAGATTTGTGCTAACCCCGACATCAAAGGCCTAGAGATAGGTGGCCATAATCATAAACTCTGCTTGCAGATGATATCCTTTTGTTTCTCACTTCCCCACGGACCTCCTCCCCCCCCCAACCTCTTCTCCATCCTAGCGAAATTCGCAGCCATCTCGGGACTGGTAGTGAATCCCCAGAAATCCAAAGCTCTTAATGTCTCCCTGCCTTCCTCTAAAGTGTCACAACTTCAACAGGTTCTCCCATCCATCCTAGCATGGCTGGGACATATATTACTGTAGTTAAAATGGTGATACTCCTGTTACCTCTTTAAAGTTCTGCCAATCCTTATCCCTGCATACTTCCTTCAAATCTTGCAACGTAGAGCCCTTGCCTACATATGGTCCAAAATCAGACCACGTGTTTGCAAGGTAATTTTTTACCTCCCTAAACTCCAGGGTGGGCTAGGCCTACCTCACTTCACCAAGTATTACCAAGCAGCCCAACTCACCTATTATCACGCTACACATGAGGTCCCCCTGTGGGTGGCATTAGAGTCAGTAGATTGTGACCCACTCTTGGTGGCTAACTTACTCTGGCTATGCCCAAAAGACCACAAAACAGTTAAAAATCCAGTGACAGGCCATTTCCTGCAGATATGGGACACGCTTAAATTTAAATGCAAAATGCAATCCCCCCACAACCCCCTTCTGCCCTTGCATAACCCAGCCTGGTTATCTACGAAATCTGCTTCTCAGAATGTAGTGGCCTCTGAAACAAACTACAAAGTGCTAATGCGCTGGTACTTGGTCCCTGCTCGGATTTCAAAATACTTGTCTTCATACCCACCTACATGCTTTTGAGGCTGCACAGAAAGGGGTACCCACCTTCACATATGGTGGAGCTGCCCAATAGCTCAAAGAGAAATCTTTCAAATAATCTCAAACCCTGGTAAACGTGCCTCTCCAATCTGATCCCTCTAACGCCGTGCTCAATATAAATCCCCCTGAGGTATCCCACCTTCAGTTCAAGTTGCTCCTGCAGGTTTTCACTGCTGCAAAGCAAACAATTGCAAGGGCTTGGAAAACCCCCAACCTGCATACCCTTGAAGTCAAACATAGAATCACCAGGGCAATGATTCATGCCAAAGTTGAAGCGGTTGTCCTCGATAGTCTCCAAATATGAGCATCTCTGGTGACCCTGGGTGGACTATTATCCTCCTTAATTGTCCATTGGCACCAGACTACCCCAGTTCTCTCCTTTCCCTCCTGGCGACCCCACCCTTTCCTTCTCTCACTCTTTAATTCTTTTCTCTTTCCCCCTTACTCTAACTGGTCACTTCCTTTCCTTTCTTACGGATGACACTTTGGCGTCTTCCTTCATCCACGGGTAGGGTTGACACATCATCCCTTTAATCTAGGACACATATTAATTACACAGGTTCTGGGGCTGATTTAATGCAGATAAGGCACCAAGTGAGTTTAATTACCACCTTAATCAGCCACAGAACCTGTGTAATTAATGTGTGTCCTGGATTAAAGGGATGATGTGGCAACCCTATCCATGGGAATAGCCTCCTAGACCAGCCCACCAAAATGAGCGTGTTATGCTCAGCCGCCCACAGCTAAGTGCAGCCACTCCGCTTATAGTTACCACTCACCACAGTTGTTTAAACACTGTTTAAACCCTATTATAGGGAGCTGTACGTGGATGCTCACAAGCTTTGTTCGGTATGATCTACAGTACCCGGGAAACGTGCTCTAACCTGCACCTCCTATCATCGTTATATTGTTCCTTTACTAGCTTTGCATGGAGCATGCTCACCTTTTTCTGTCATTTTTTTTTCACATTTTGTTTGTAACCCTCCTTAGTACTTTGAGGCTATTCTGCCTCATCGTGTTTTGGTTTCAATGCTATGTCATCTGAACTCTGTTCCATTCTTAGATCTTCAATAAAATCTTTGAAGATAAAAATAAACTATTAACACTTTTATTCTTATTTTTTTATTATTATTATGAAAGCATTCTTAATTGATGAAACACAGAATCACCCAAGCAATGGTCCACACCAAAACAGAGGCAGTCATACTGGACAGAGTGCCATCCTACGAAAAGTTGTGGAGACCCTGGGTTTCCCACTATCTACCTCTTGATTTCAATGCCTCTCTTCTGCTTCCATGATAGTTAAATTGTACCCTCCCCCCTGCTACCGATTTGAGGTCTACCTCACAGTGACATTGGCCCTCTCTAGAGTCTCCCTCTTCCTTCCTACCCCTCCCCCACTTCCCCCACCCTGATGCACCTAAACTCTTTTTTTCCTTTTCTCTCTAGGCTGATCTGTTTGCTTTATGCCCTATGGCCTCTCCCCCTTTTTCATATCAAAGTATATTTTTTTTTACTTACATTCTGGGACTATACACTCTCCACTGGGAATACTGGCTTAGGCTGATCCTGTTTACGGTCCCTCAGTATCACCCAGGGATATTATTGGAAGATTTTCCATGGAGTGACACCAAATAGTAGTTCTAAATTCCTTTTTCCTCATCACTAGAAGTTTCTGATAGCACCTCCTATTGAGCAGGCCCCCTCCTTTTCTAGACTTTGATGTTGCTACTTCCGCCAAGTCTAGACTATGGTATTTGCCTACTTTAGCCTGCTCCAACTGAGGCCTTTCCTCCAGTGTTAGATATATTTACTTTGTACATCTGTGCAATTGTTGCCAGTTATGTTTTCATGGTCCAGATTTGCTGATGACATGCATCTGGCATGCTTTGTCTTTTCTTGACTTATAGCTCTCTATCGCATTTTAATATACTTAAATAAAATCTTTGAACAGAAAGCATTCCTAATTTACAGCATTTTTCAGACCTACCTAAAACTTTTGCACAGAGATAGATAGATAGATAGATCTTTTTTTGTTAATGGAGCTGACCTGTCATAATTTCACTATACATGGGCAACTTTACCACCTGCAATGGAACCGTTAATGGTTACCCTTTTGACTCATTGATAATTGTATTTGACAACTATTGCAGAAGAGTAATGCAGTGGCTTGTTCTAGTTGTCATTTTTCTAACATGTATTCGCAAACTCTGTAGTTCCTTCTGGTGACACTACTGTGTTTCACTTTGCTTTAGATTCCATTAGAGTAATCCAAAAGCTTGACATGTTTAACTGTAGTTCATACAAAACAAAAACATGTAGCTTTTATACCGCTACCAAAGTTGTATAAATATGTTTGCTTCTGCTTTTTCTTACAGACACCGAGGTACTATTAATGTCTATGACTTCTCTGTGCACCAGCGGTCTTATGAGAGTATCCTTCCTATTTGTCGTTCTTCCTACAATGAGGTGATCGGATACAATTACAACATTGGGTTGGCTGTCCCCTACGACCATGTGTGAAAATAGTAGTTGCTTCAAGGAACATTGTTGCTGTTTGATTTTACAGCACTCTTACAGCTTGAAAGATCTAATGGAGCCATATATCAAGCCTGTCAGTAATAAAGAGTATACTGTATAGGTCTCCAGAATTCAACCAGCTGTTATGATATTAATATATAAAGATTGTGCTTTACCTTCCATCACAAATACACTGACATGCCAAGCGTGTAAACACAATGCTGTTCTGCTCTTGTTGCTAGATACTAGAGTTCTGTGGAACAGCAGTGCTATGCAGAAGGTAATGTTTGCAGGATAATGGATTGTCCTTGGGAATAATTTACCATGAACTTTTTGACTTTTGTGAAAAGCCCGCCTACCTTTTTAATGATTCATTGTTAAATTATGTTGTATGGAACACAAAAGTTATTTTAGGTAAAGTTACCCATAAAGGTCAGACATGACATATGTCATAAGACCAACTGGTAATTAGAATCCTTTCATATCTTCACACTAGTAAAAGAAATCTCTCATTGTGTGGAGTTCAGTTGATAATCAAAGGTATTCATCCTGCAAAACTGTGTGTATGCTTGTTTCTATGAAAATTTCTGCAAAACTGATTGTTATTAGGCTATTTTCTGTCTAAGTTGGATGATCTTCATCTATAAAAACTGCATAAACCAGGCATTATGGCCACTAGATGGAGCTGGTCATCATTGGAAATGAATACTTATTTACTATGATCGTCCGCTCCACCTAGTGGACGTATTTTTCTTATTCATGCTGTTTTTATTAGCAACGGTAAACTAGTAACATTCGATTCAGCATTCGCACAGAACAAATGTACACACAGATTTACTGTACAAGTAGCTTTGTTATTTTTTTATATATATATACAGTAAATACACCCCTAAATGTTTCTTATCAAAATTATATAATGCAACATTTTTTTAGGATTTCAATTAAAGAACATGGCCACGTTTTAAAAAAATGTAAAGATGCAGTGTCATGTTAACCATTTTTTATTTTTTTCTTTGATTGCTTTTATTGTTTGAGACTATGCCAGTAGAAAATTGTCGTACCTCTGTCTTCCTGCATCTGTGGTTAGAGTAAGGAAGGGTTAGAACCTCTTTGAGTTTTTTTTTTTTAATTTGCTGTTTGTTTGGAAGATTGTGCTTGTTTGGGAGATTTTCCCTTCCTTGTTGTTGCTGCAAAACCTGCCAGGCATTCCAACACTTAAAGCGTAACTCCACCTTTGAGAAAAAAAAAATCCCCTCTGGGTGATCTCTGTACATTGCAAATATTATAACAACCTTTGTTGCAGATTCCTACCTTTTTGTTATTCTGAAGAAACCCCTGTTTGTTCCTCTGTGCTCAGTGGGTCTAATGGGAGTGGTTTCATAATTATCTATCACTGTGCGCCTGCAGGGCACTGAGGAAATGTGCTGGGCCTGCAACCCTTCAGACGTGTTCCTATTGAAAGCATCTCACCAAAAGTGACATTTATGTTGCAGGGGATGCCTGAAATCTGACTTGTATCTTAGGCAGACTTCAGGGAAAATTGGTGAGCCAATCACACAAGCAGGAAATTATTTTTCTGGGGTGTGTTTAGTACACATTCTGCATACAGAACTCCAGGTAGCTATGTTGCAAGGAATTTACAGAAAATAAACAATTTTTTAGTAACATTCAATTACAGTTGACTTGTGTCGCAATCGTATATGCTATGTTATTTTTTCTTTATTTGCTATTTATTTTTTTCCCACGAAAATGGAGTTTCCCTTTCATTTCTCTCTCCTTGCCCATACAGAAAGATGGGGATAAAACCTGACAGAGCTGTAACCCTTCCACACTCTAAAGGGTCGATTGATTATGTAAATGTTTTCTCACACTGAATCCAAGTTAGAAAATATGTGAATCCTGGGTAAAAGTTGGGTAAATCTTGGGTGAAAGGATTTATACGGTAAATCCATTCTAATGTTTTGACCAGAATTTCTCTATAAAAGCCTCTCTTGACAAAGAAAATACCTTTCAATTGCCTAAGTTGTAAACTTGTAAATGTTGTACATACTACTTTATAAAAACGCCCTAATATTTTAAAATGCGTTGTGGTGGTTTTTTTTTGGTGCCATATTTTTATTTTATTTTTTATGGGGGGGGGGGGGGGGCGTAGGCTTCTTGATATCTAATGGATATAATGCTCAGGAAACGGATTTCAATTCCAGGCCAGGTTCACAAATAGAGCAGCTTGAGCCCTGAAGTGCATTCTGTGGTGCAATACTCAATGCAAAATGTTACTCTTTCTTTGTGGGGCGAGCCCTTTCCATAATGTTCAGCAGGTCCCATGTCACTCCTATTTGGCTATCAGACAGCCACTGATGATAGAACTCCAGTACATGCACCCACAAGTTATATCGTCCAGCATTCAGCAGTTTTGGTGCATGTTACATCAGGTGCATTGATATGTGTATTCCAAGGGTGCTTAAAGCTGATCTCCAGCTTTTAGTGAAGTGTAAATAGTTCTATTGGACCAGCTTGGTCAAAAGAAATAATTGCCTTCATTAACAGATGCAGTGGCTGTGAGCGCTCTATGAACTGTATGTAGACTGCACTACATACAGTATACAGCACTGTGTTCCAGCAGTGGGATGGGAAGCTCCCAGAACACAAATAGAGTTTGGGTGAGCGCTGATCAGCCATTCACAGGGAGTTTTGTATTCTTTGAATGAACAGAAAGCTCCCTGAGCTGAGGTTACATACAGTTTATACAGCGCTCCCAGCCACTGCATCTGTTAGACCCCTTTCACACCGAGGGCGTTTTGCAGGCGCTATAGCATTAAAAATAGCGCCTGCAATCCGCCTTCAAACAGCTGCAGCATTGTCTCCAGTGTGAAAGCCCGAGGGCTTTCACACCGGAGCGCTGTGCTGGCAGGACGTCAGGAAAAGTCCTGTCAGCAGCTTCTTTGGAGCGGTGAAGGAGCGGTGTGTTTACCGCTCCTCCACCGCTGCTACCCATTGAAATCAATGGGGCAGCGCTGGGATACCGCCGGCAAAACGCCGCTATTGCAGCGCATTGCGGGCGGTTTTAACCCTTTCTCGGCTGCTAGCGGGAGTAAAAGCGCCCCGCTAGCGGCCGAAATGCGCCACTAATCCGACGGTGAAACGCCGCTAAAAATAGCAGCGTTTTACCGCCGACGCTGCGGGCGGCCCGGTGTGAAAGGGCTCTAAGTGAAGAAATAGATTGTTTGAACAAAGCTGGTCCAAATGGACTATTTAAATGTCAAGCAGTATTTAAACCCAAAACCAAAAATTTTATATTTTGCTGATTACCCATCATTAGATGTGGTGGCTGCATTGGTTTTCTTTTTTAGGCTTTTTTTCCCCTGTTTTCATCGGCTGATCTGGCCAGTAATACACTTCCTGTATTAGTGTCCCCGCTCTGGATGAAATAGCACAGGGGCACCTGTGAGATAGCAGCATTGTCAGTCTGTGGGGCAGGGTTAGATGTACTAGCAGATTTAAATACACTAACAAATCGAAGCCAAACTCCAGCAAACAGTTGCAATATACAGTGCTTTTGGGATAAAGGTTATACATAAATCAAAGCTGATCATTGTAAGCTTCCCTGCCAGTGGTAAATGGTTTGTCTTATCCCTGTAACTACAATTTACTAGATAGCTTGTTCTTTTCAAAAACAACAGACTTACTGGCTGGATCACCAGATGAAAATAGAAAAAAGAAAATGAATGCAGCCACTGGTCAGCTGCAATAAAATGTTTGCTTTTGGGTTTAATACTGCTTTCACTAAAAGCTGAAGATCAGCTTTGATACTTTGATTAAATACACTTTGAACACGGCAGATCTTTTTAACCCTCTGATATTTGGCATACAGGGAAGAACAAAGCAATTGTTCTTGGTGTGCATCAACTGCACACAGCCAGAGCTGTATTTGGTACTAGGTTCTTTGGCATTGATTTTCTGTCATATAGGTCGGCAGGAAAACAGTTGTCTGATATTGCCGAGTGCATTTTTACACAAGAGGGCCAAAATAATATCATTAAAAGTAAGGCTATTCTTAAGGAATTGGGGCACATTCACACTTTTGCGTTGCAGTAATGCATTTTTAATTCTGGGGCACGGGTATATGTGCGTTGCAGTGCACTGTCATTTATTCCTAGGCACCACAAAGCACATATATAGACACCTGTGTACCACAGATGTAAATACTCCACTTTGTGTTGTGCTGCATTGTAAAAAAAAAAAAAAAGTTTAAATGAGTGGTCTGCCCCAACAATGCATCTAAATGCTCAAACACTTGTGCTAATGTTCCTGCAAACAACACTGCACTCGTTTTCAGAAGCTGATGTATAGCACTTTTCCCTGCACAGTAGCAGTGTAGTATACAGATGGATCTTGCTGAAGTCAGCAGCCCAGCTTAGAAAAGATGCAGGTTATGGTAACAGAATCAGGAAAATGAGCAAAGTTTAGTAAATAGATGATGTGGATATAAAATGTTCAGAAGCAGGAGGACGATTTTGGAGTTGTAGATGGTTGTTACTGTACTGCACAGTTGAAAGATCTGATCATTAGCTGCCAAATATGGAACCTGTTAAAAAAAAAAATCCAGAAGCAAAAAAAATGAAAACAGCAGTGAAGCCAGTAAAAGTCATATAGGTTTTTTTTGTTCACCTAAATGGTTGATGCAGGTTAAAGTGGACCAATCATCCTACTCCGGAGTCCCAACCAGAAAAAATAGTGTCTCTAGCCAAAACTGTTTTTAGTTTTGGATAGAGAACCCTTGTCAAGTTTTTACTTTGATACACAGGTGTGGTTGTGGAGCACTAAGTTCTCCAATGTCTACAGGTGTCCTAATTGGACTTATCTTCTGTTAACCACTTCAGCCCCGGAAGAATTTACCCCCTTCCTGACCAGAGCGTTTTTTGCGATTCGGCTTTCGCTTTAACTGACAATTGCGTGGTCGTGCGACGTGGCTCCCAAACAAAATTGACATCCTTTTTCCCCACAAATAGAGCTTTCTTTTGGTGGTATTTGACCGCCTCTGCGGTTTTTATTTTTTTGTGCTATAAACAAAAAAATAGCAACAATTTTGAAAAAAACACACATTTTACTTTTTGCTATAATAAATATCCCCAAAAAATATTTAAAAAAACATTTTTTTCCTCAGTTGAGGCTGATACGTATTCTTCTACATATTTTTGGTTAAAAAAATAAATCGCAATAAGCGTTTAGCTTTATGGCATTTTTGTTATTAATTTTTTTTTTTACTAGTAATGTAAATTAGTAAAGTGATTTTTATCGTGACTGCGACATTATGGCGGACACATCGGACATTTTTGACACATTTTTGGGACCATTGCCATTTATACAGCAATCGGTGCTATACAAATGCACTGATTCCTGTGTAAATGACACTGTCAGTGAAGGGGTTAACCACTAGGGGGCAGTGTAAGGGTTAAGTATGTCCTGGGGAGTGTTTCTAACTCTGGGGGATCGTGGCTACATGTGACACGTCACTGATCTCTGCCCCCGATCACAGGGAGCAGAGATCAGTGACACTGTCACTAGGCAGAACGGGGAGATGCTTGTGTACATTAGCATCTCCCCATTCGTCCTCTCCATGAGGCGATCGCGGGTATCCCTGCGGCGATTGAGTCCGCGGGACCCGCGCCCGACTCACGGAGGCAAATTTAAAGGGACGTACGGGTACGCCCATTTTCCCAGCCATGTCATTCTGCCGATGTACATTGTCGTGCGCCGGTCGGGAACCGGTTAAGGAAGATTTTCGATCTGGAGGATAAACTCATACAGTGCCTTGAAAAAGTTTTCATATCCCCTGAAATTTTCCACATTTTGTCATGTTACAACCAAAACATAAATGTATTTTATTGTGATTTTTATATAATAGACCAACACAAAGTGGTGCATTATTGTGAAGTGGAGGGAAAATAATAAATGGTTTTCCAATTTTTTTTTCCAAATATCTGAAAAGTTTGGCATGCATTTGTATTCAGACCCCTTTACTCTGATACCATTAAACTAAAATCTAGTGGAACCAATTGCCTTCAGAACTCACCTAATTAGTAAAGAGAGTCCACCTGTGTGTAATCTAACCTCT
This sequence comes from Lithobates clamitans, assembly GCA_037952925.1. Lineage (NCBI taxonomy): Eukaryota > Metazoa > Chordata > Amphibia > Anura > Ranidae > Lithobates > Lithobates clamitans. Next base: position 231,698 of record JBBGZY010000746.1, read on the forward strand.
GTATAAATACAGCTGTTCTGTGAAGCCCTCAGAGGTCTGTTAGAGAACCTTAGTGAACAAACAGCATCAAGAAGGCCAGGAACACACCAGACAGGTCAGGGATAAAGTTGTGGAGAAGTTTAAAGCAGGGTTAGGTTCTAAAAAGATATCCCAAGCTTTGAACATCTCATGGAACACTGTTTAATCCATCATCCGAAAACGAGTATTACATAACTGCAAACCTACCAAGACATGGCCATCCACCTAAACTGACAGGCCGGGCAAGGAGAGCATTAATCAGAGAAGCAGCCAGGAGGTCCATGGTAACTCTGGAGGAGCTGCAGAGATCCACAGCTCAGGTGGGAGAATCTGTCCACAGGACAATTATTAGTCATGCACTCCACAAATGGCTTTTATGGAAGAGTGGCAAGAAGAAAGCTATTGTTGAAAGAAAGCCATAAGAAGTCCCGTTTGCACTTTGCGAGAAGCCATGTGGGGGACACAGCAAACATGTAGAAGAAGGTGCTCTGGTCAGATGAGACAAAAATGGAACTTTTTAGCCTAAAAGCAAAACGCTATGTGTGGCAGAAAACTAACACTGCACATCACCCTGAACACACCATCCCCACCGTGAAACATGGTGGTAGTATCATGGTGTGGGGATGCTTTTCATCAGCAGGGACAGGGAAGCTGGTCAGAGTTGATGGGAAGATGGATGGGGCCAAATACAGGGCAATCTTAGAAGAAAACATGGTAAAGTCGGCAAAAGACTTGAGACTGGGGTGGAGGTTCACTTTCCAGTGGGACAACAACCCTAAACATACAGCCAGAGCTACAATGGAATGGTTTAGATTGAAGCATATTCATGTATTAGAATGGACCAGTCAAAAAGTCCAGACCTAAATCCAATTGAGAATCTGTGGCAAAACTTGAAAATTGCAGTTCACAGATGCTCTCCATCCAATCTGACAGAACTTGAGCTATTTTGCAAAGAAGAATGGGCAAAAATGTCACTCTCTAGATGTGCAAAGGTGGTAGAGACATCCCCAAAAAGACTTGCATCTGTAATTGCAGTGAAAGGTGGTTCTACAAACCATACAAATTCACACCACACTTTTCACATATCTATTTGTAAACAATTTTGAAAACCATTTATCATTCTCCTTTCACTTCACAATTACGTGCCACTTTGTGTTGGTCTGTCACATAAAATACATTTTTGTTTTTGCTTGTAACATGAAAAAATGTGGAACATTTCAAGGGATATGAATACTTTTCAAGGCGGTGTGTATTCTGTATCTCTCTTGTTTCTACATCTCAAGATTTTCCCTAATTTCCTGCACTAGTGACAATTTTTCTAACACTTTATTACGAGGGAGGAAGAAGCCTACAATCTCTGTTTCCTCTTATTTCTGGCGGTGTCCCCTTTGGAGGCTTTCTTTGGCTTCCTGCCATAGTGACATTGGTGTCACCAGAACAGGAATGAAAGGGAAATCGCCTCCTGAAGATATAAGGTAATGATTCTGGCCAGCTGCACCTCCAAGGATCCTTTTTATTGAAGCTTCATATGACAAGCGGTTGACAGATGGAGCAGGGGACAAAGAGGTAGATGCGTTTTGCGCAAATGTTAGCGCTTTGTCACGCCATAAGGATACATGTAGCATTTCTCTACTATATTTAAAAACAATAAAAGATTAAATCTGACTGTATGGGAAACAGCTCAGCTGCACAATAAAATGCATTGTTTGAGGACCATTACAGGCAAATGTCATGTGGCCTTTTAGTCTGAGGAAGTATAAATAGACGACCAAGAAGTATGGTTTATTTTTCTAACTTTAAATAGCTATACAATGTTGTCTTTATAGAGTTGGTGAAATGTTTTACTAGTTTAGCGCACTAGAGAAGAATGACAAATGTTTGTATTAGCCAGAGTCCTTGTCATCCACTGTCAGAGTGAAGAGACAGACCATGCCTTCTGTTTAGTGTTGACACATCATAAATTTAAGCAGCGTTACATCAGGGCATAGTCTTTCTGTTGTAAAATGGCTATGAAAGAACATGTACGTTTTTATTCTTTCCATTTACTTAGGTTGTTAGCATTCACTCAGCCTATCGGTATTGTATTCTTCAAACTTTTTTTTTATTTTGAAACCTATTTTTAACCGGCTTCAGAAGAGATTGAGTGGAACGTACATATCACGATAACACGCAAGCAAGGGCTGTTCACCATATTTAACTGCTCTAGTAGAAATACATTCCATTTGCCAGATCCCATTCTCTTCAGTGTCCTTTCCATCCAAGTTCTCGAAATATCAGTGAGAGATGACAAATCTGCCAGGTGCTGACAAATACAAGAATCGGCAAACAAGGACAGATGATATTCAAACTAAGATGCTGAAAATCTGGCATGGATTCAAATACTGCATGCTGGACCACAATTATATTTGGGATCAAATTCAAGTTTTAATAGTATCCATATAATAAAGTACACAATGCAAGCAAAAAAATGTATATGAAAATGCTGTATTAACAAGCAGCATTTGCATTTACATGCAAATAATAAAAACTTCTTAAAGCTGACGCTTAATCTGCTTATATGTTAAATTCCCTGGTTTCTCCCCCCTTATCCCCTCATCAACAAGCTAATGAAATTTTAAATAAAACCAATCTGTTTTTAATACACACCTTATTTAAAACCTGGGTCTCCATGATGCAATATACAATGCTGGCAGATCATGGCTGGTGTGAAGGGTTGGCAGAGTGCTGTACAATACAGTCTTTTCTTAAATACATCACAGCACCCTACTTCAGTAGTCCTCTCTCAGGAGCCCTCGACTCTGATGCAAGCTGTCTCTTGGGAGGAATTGCGTGCCGTTTGCCCTCGTTAACCCCCACATGTAATGCTGAGCCTCCATGATTGAATAATTAAACTGAAATCAAATGATTGAAAGGGGCAGGCTGGGTAGGAAAGTGCAAGCTGCATGATGCAGGACATCCTCCATCCAGGAAATTAGGCAATCTGACTTGCTGCAGTTTCTAATGCACACTGTGTGAAGCTCACAGTGTGCTGTGAAAACAGAGTAAGCTATTTTCAGTGCAGGAACTGTGCAGAGCTAAATGTAAGGCCGGGATTTAGCTTTAATATAATAGATATGGATGATATACTGTATATAGTAATTTAAAAAAACATGTTAAACTATCTGATTTCACCATTTCTGACAGAATTGGGAAAGATAACTTGGTTAATATGTGTTACACCAATGTGCCTGACTTGCTTAAAGAGAACCAGTGAGGTATAGGTATTTGTAAGAATCTAAATTTCATGTTTTAATGGTACAGCCTTACCTATGCAGAATGTGTGCTGTTATTTAGCAGTGTTAATTTCTTGTACAAAACTTTTTTTGTCATAATTTTCATGAGCGGCATGTTTCCAGTGACGAAAATCAATTCCCATTTTTGTCAATGAACGAAATCGGAATGAAAATGTGAGGGAAGGACGCATACCTCTGAACTTCTGGTTTCCTCGGAGCTCCGCCTGTAAAGCCCTTAAGTATTTCCCCTCCCAGCAAGCAAGGTAGCGACTGGCGTGCTTAGCACTGGGCGACCATGCAAAGCACTGTGCAGCATTACAGGCCTCCCCAGATGACAATCCAGAGAACTGTGTGCATTACAGGCCTCAGACCGTCCAGAACACTGTGCAACATTTATTTACAGGCCTCCTCAGACCGCCGTCCAGAGCACTGTGCAGCAGTTATAGGCCTCCCGAACATCGAGCACACTGTGTGCATTACAGGCCTCCACAAACCACCATCCAGAGCACTGTGTGCATTACAGGTCTCCTCAGACCACTGCCCAGAACACTGTGCAGCATTTACAGACGTCCGAGCATCCAGAGCACTGTGTGCATTACAAGCCTTCTTAGACCACTGTCCAGAGTACTGCGTGCATTACAAGCCTCCTCAGACCACTGTCCAGAGTACTGTGTGCATTACAAGCCTCAGACCACCGGCCACAGTACTGTGCAGCATTACAGGCCTCCTAAGACTGTCCAGAGCACTGTGCATTACAGGCCTCCTCAGACCACCGTCCAAAGCACTGTGCAGTGCTTTACAGGCTTCCTCAGACCACCATCCAAAGCACTGTGCAATGCATTACAGGACTCCTCAGAATAGAGCACTGTGCATTACAGGCCTCCTCCGACCACCATCCAGAGTACTGTGCAGCATTAACAGGCCTCCTGACTGTCCAGAGCACTGTGTGCATTACAGGCCTCCTCAGACTGGCCACAGCACTGTGCATTACAGGCCTCCTCAGACCACCGTCCAAAGCACTGTGCAATGCTTTACAGGCTTCCTCAGACCACCATCCAAAGCACTGTGCAATGCATTACAGGCCTCCTCAAACCAACCAGAGCACTGTGCAATGCATTACAGGCCTCCTCAGACCAGTGTCCAGAGCACTGTGCATTACAGGCCTCCTCTGACCACCATCCAGAGCACTGTGCAACATTTACAGGCCTCCACAGACCACCCAGACCACTGTGCAATGCATTACAGGCCTCCTTAGAGCATTGTGCAATGCATTACAGGCCTCTTCAGACCAGCGTCCAGAGCACTGTTGTGCATTACAGGCCTCCTCAGACCACTGTCCAGAGCACTGTGCAGCATTTACAGGCCTCCCGACCATCCAGAGCACTGTGTGCATTACAGGCCTCCTCAGAGACCACTGCATTTTATATAAAACTTTATAGATGAGACAAAAATGAGGGACAGAGGTACTTTGTTCCAATTCAGGGACAGTTGGGAGCTATGCAAAAGCTTAACCACTTGATATCCGTGCTATAGCCGAATGACAGCTACAGCGCGGACCTGAATTCCCAGGAGGCCGTCATATGATGGCCTCCCCTGTGCATGCGCCCCGCGCGCTGTGATCACCGAGTCACTGAGACTCGGGTGATCACCGATCCAAGTAAGGGGCCGGTCCCGGCATTATACCATGTGATCAGCTGTCAGCCAATGACAGTTGATCACATAATCAAAACAAAAGCTCTGTGATCGTTTTTTTTTTTTTTTCTCCTCGCGCTGACAGTGCGAGGAGAAAAAAAAGCAGATCACCGGCTCATCAGCAAGGGACATCGGTCCCGAAGAGGAGGAGGCAAACATGAGTGCCACCTATCAATGCCCACCAGTGGTGCCAATCAGTGCCAGTGTTGTCTATCAATGTACCAGATCAGTGCCCATCATTGCCACCAATCAGTGCTGCCTCATCAGCGTACATCAATGAAGGAGAAAAATTTATACTTTTTGAAATTTTATAACAAAATATAAAAAAAAAAAAAAATTTAAATTCGGTCTTTTTAAAATTTTTTTAACAAAAAATAAAAACCATAGAAGTTATCAAATACCACCAAAAGAACGCTCTATTTGTGGGGAAAAAATGATAAAAATTTCATTTGAGTACAGTGTTGTATGACCGTGCAAATGTCATTCAAAGTGCGACAGCGATGAAAGCTGAAAATTGGTCTGGATAGGAGGGGGGTTTAAGTGCCCTGTAAGCAAGTGGTTAATCAAAATTTGAAGCCAAAATTAACACTGTTATTTAGTTGTATTGTCTAACTATCAGAGGAAACATTAGCTCTCTGTAAGACCCCCATGCAGGCTGACCATGTCTTCTGTCTAATCTTAGTGTTTATAAAATTCTGGGCAGGATCCTGGACGAGGGTAAAACTGCTTTTCTTTTATTTATTTATTTAATCCTGACAACACTGTTTTTGTCAGGCCCACAATCAGGCAAGAGTTGAAATTGTTTTACAGCCTGCCACTTCTATACTTACAGGAAGAGGGACTACAGTTTATGTACATAATAAAAAAATCATGCAATCACTGAGAAGTAAGGCTGCACTTTTCCATTAATGAAGATTCAGTTCATTACAAATGAGCATTAGCCACTGTGATCACCATATGCAGATGTGAGAACGCAATACTAAGTGCAGTGATACTATATGGGTTTCATTTTTTGCAGTGAAATTAGAAAAAGTAGCAGGCTGCTTCAGTGTGCCTAAGCCCTGGTTCACACCAGTGCAATTTTCCATGTGACAGTTCAAAATCACATGACAAGTCGCACCCCATTGCCTGCAATGGAACCGTTCAAATCGTTGCGACTCTAAAAAAAAGGTTCCACTACTATTTTGGGTTTTAATTGCGACTTGCATTGACTTCTGTTAAATGAAGTTGCAAGCCATAATGAAATTGGAGATCCAAGTCGCACTGATCTGTGGCTTTGAAATCGGACTGAAGTAGCGTGATTTCAAAGCCGCACTGATTTAAACCAGAGAATAGTCATTTTTTGTAGATTTGTTACATTGACAGCCTTTGTTTTTTTCTCCTCTCCTCTTAGCAACTCGTAAAAGATCTCTAGTCTAGATGGGGTTAAGCCTAAATAACTTTTATAAAAAGGAAAGTAATGTATACAGCTATATTTTTGCTGACATAAAAAAGAAAAGCTTTAAGAAAGAACTTTATGCAACCCACAAAACAAGTCAGCAATTCATTTTTCAGATGTACTGTATACCAGAGAAAATTATGTCCCATAAATACAGCAGACATGATGCTATTTTATGGAACAATGAATTCTGCCCCACTACTTTCTTTGATTAGGGAAGTGGTCTCCAAACTGTGGCCCAGGGGCTGGATGTGGCCCTGTGCTTGGCTTTATCTGGCCCTTGAGGCACTATTCCATCCCCTGACACTTTTAATGGGGGTACCATTCCTCCCACTCACGCCAGTGGTGGGTCGCTATTCCTCCCACAGACAGCAATGATGGGCTACTATTCCTCCCACTGATACCAACAATGGGGGCACTATTCCTTCCACTGATATTTAGTATGGGGTCCATTATTCCCACAGATACCAACAAAGGGGCACTATTCCTCTCGCTAAAATCAATGATGGGGCATTGTTTACTCCCACTGATGCCTGGGCGGTTTCTACTCCCACGGGCCACAATCTAGCCCCCTAAAGTCTTAAGGACTGTAAACCCCTTTGTTTAAAAAGTTTGTAGTTTTTTTAAAGCAAAAAAACAAACATATACTTACCTGCTCTGTGTAATGGTTTTGCACAGAGCAGCCCTGATCCTCTTCTTTTTGGGTCACCACCAGTGGTCCTGGCTCCTCCCCTCTGTAGAACCACTTTAGGCTTTGAAAATGAAAGCTCAAAATGTGTTGCCATTTGCAGCTGCTCCAGATTCTGGCTTCCCTGGTCTTAGTAAATTCCCCTCCCAGCTTAGCTGAAACATGATCTCTCACTTTTCCTCCCTGACAGATCAGCAGTGTGCTTTGTTTACATTGGCTCACGACTGATCTGTCTCTCCTGTGAACGATCGGCGGGTCGTGGGGATCAATCACAGCGGGAGCCGCGTGCACGTGCCCTCTTACCCGCGTGCACAAAATCACATAGCAGAAACATGATTTTGCACACACGGACTGCCCTGCCGTAGTAAATGTACATGGGGTGGTCCAGAAGTGGTTAAACTGAATGTTTTGTATTGTTTTTTTGCCAGGTAAGGTTTCCTACACTGTCCTCTGCAGTAACTGCTTTCTACCACTTGGCGTTTTAGGTCTTCCAGGTTGAAGGATGGCCAGCATCATTTAGCCCACATTCCCTGAGTTGCCATTGACACAATGGACAGTGCCAAATTAAACAGTGCTCAGATATAATTATGTGAATGCCATTAAGTGCAGGACCATCATCAGTACCTCATCCCCACTGCTACTGGAGGAGAAGGGGAAGAACCCGTGACATAATTAGACCGTCCAAAAGACTTTTTTTTTTTTATAACAAAACACCTTGTAGCCTCCCTGGCGGTTTTCCCGAGTGTGGCTCGGGGTTAAAATTCAGGACCATAAGCGGTAACCCTGAGCCACACTCGGGATTACATCGCAGGATCCTGGTGCCTCCTTACTTACCTTGTCCCCGGGATCCTGCAATGTCCCCCGCAGTGTCCGAGGGCTCCGTCCTCCTCCGAAGCCTCTCCTTGCCAGGCTCCGTTCCCTGCGAGCGTCGCGACGCACGGGGGCGGAGCCTGGCGGCAAATTAAAAAAAAAGTAAAAATCATAACACATTCAGTACTGTAATCTTACAGATTACAGTACTGTATGAAATGATTTCACATCCCTTTTGTCCCCAGTGCTTTGGCCCATGCCCTGCATGCAGTTTTACATGATATACACTGTTCTTTCTGCCTGGAAACTGGACATTGTCCATAGCAACCAAAAAGTGTCCCTTTACGTCAAAAATGGCTTTAGACCAGCTAGAAAACAGCGCTAGTAAATTAGAACAATTGCAGAATTGAGCGATAGTGAATTGTGAGGAAATGTATTTTATTACTATTTTTTTTTTTTTTTTTTTATTATTTATTTTTATTTATTATATTATAATTTATGTTTTTGTGTTTCAAACTTTATCATACCCGGGATATCTACTAGACTCTTGTTTGGACAGATTTAAGTGTGTTATTGTTAAGATTTACAGACCTACAATATAAAACGCCAAATTTCCATGCAAAATAATTGTACCGTTTTCAACACCTAAAATCCGAAATAATCATACCGCCAGGGAGGTTAAATCGCAAGTAAGGCCTCAGGAAAGAAATAAACCGATTTGTTACAAAGGAGATCACTTGGCACAGAGTACACCCCTCCCTTTTAGGCACATGTATTCATATATAACTTCATCTAATGCTGCAATAGATATTGTTTGTATAATGTATTCATAAACAAAATCTATCAAATCACCAAACCCCTTTATTTCATTATTATAGCAAAATCACCAATACAAGAGTCTCTGAGCTAATATAGCATCATTACCATATCCCATATATTGTATTACATAAAACTGTATAAAATATAATTGCATAGTAGAATGACAGTTCAGTTCATCACAAAATAGCTTGTTTCTATTTCACTGTCTTCAGTACATTTCCACAATACGCCCCTTTTATCTAGGCCATGTATCCAGGTGAAGTAGTATCATGGTCAACGTGGTTATTTTATAGAGAGCAGTAGAATATATTTGTAATCCTCATGGAGAGATCCATTTGCTGAGTTTCTCTTGATCATTTAGATGCCCCCTGCCATCACCCTTGGATAAATGGGTCACTAGCTGTATGGAAGCTCTTCCTATGTGACCTGTTAATGTCTTCATTTCTGTGTATTCAAAATCATAGAAGCTTCAATGGCAGGATGGTATTGTGTCCATATTCAGGAATCTGACGTGCATTTTCGTTTCAATGGCAATGCTATGCCAAATCTAAAAAAAAAAATAGACATTTTTAAATATTACCTACATTAATTCACTGTTGATCAGTGTTTTTCAACAAATAGTTGAGCAGCTGTTCAGAAGAAAAACTAACTGTCATTTTGTTTTCTCCTCAAACTGAAATTTTCTGAGCACTGACTGATCCCCACTCTCCTTCAACATTAGTATGAATCAGAGTTCCTGGTAGGGCACAGCTTCTGAGTGCTCTGGGATTCCTTTGTCATTGGAGCACCCAGCATTATTTATTTGTAAAAACAAAGATTGTATGTAAATTACCAAACCATCATAGGATTTGAAAAAAAAAAAAAAAAAAAAACAGTGACCAATAATCTGTAATAATTCAGGCCTGCCCAATTAGGACATGCCGACTCAGAGAGTCGTAGGGAAACCACCATCCACAAGTCCTCCCTTTTTTTTTCCTCCACATGTGACTGATGGCTATAGCTGAAATTTAATTTGATCATGATTCCTCCTTCCCTCCTCATCAATATACTAATGATGTTGTTTTTAAAGAAAACGTATCCATCTTCATTACATAACCTATTTTAGATCCAGTAATGTCAGCATTGAGTCTCTGTACTTCTCTATGCAATGTAGGCAGATCATGGCTGGTGAAAGGGGTTGGCAGAGTGCTGTATTTAGCTTTCTGCAAACATCACTGCACCTTGCCTCCTCCCAAAATCCCTCAGCCCTGATGAAAGCAGTGTAATATTCCTTGGGAGAAGTTATGCAGATATCAAAATGCCTTCAAGATTGTATGTCAGTCTGGAGTAGTGGGCTGTCCTAGTCAGGCTGTATTTGCATAGAGAATTATTGAGAATAACGCAGGAAGGCATACAGTTAAACTATGACATACATGTGAATGCTGTGGGGGTGTAGGATTATACAAAAAAAGTCCATAGGTACAAAGATATCTGTGGCAGCTCCTCAATGAAACTGAAGTTATCTCTCCAATATATAAAGGAAACAGCAGAGGGCGCTAGCAAAGTACAGTAAAACCTTGGATTGCGAGCATAATTCGTTCTGGAAACATGCTTGTAATCCAAAGCACTTGTATATTAAAGCAAATTTCCCCATAAGAAATAATGGAAACTCAGATGATTCGTTCCACAACCTTTTATTCATAAGTCCTTCCGTTTATAGTCCATATAAAAAGATTATAGCAATCTGATTGTGTAACCATAATATGTCCATTCACAAATGGCAACCTCCACAAGGGGATTAGAAACAAAATCCAGCAGGAGCTACAAGAGTATAAAAGAGAAGAGAGTACCTTCATTAAATGTAACCATATTGCTACACTTCGAGGCGCCTCTCCTCTCTTTTATACTCAGGTGTGACATGACGCTACTTGTATATCAAGATATCGCTTGTATATAAGTCAAAATGTATTATAAATGTTTGCGTGTCTTGCAAAACACTCTCAAACCAAGGTTTTACTGTACAGTAAATATGAAAAGACTTAATTAAAAATCACGTCAAGTGGCAACTCACAAGGTGCATAAGAATAAGAGAGCATGTAACCCACCCAGTGCAGTTTGCCGTTAAGCCTCAGTGTGTCTTTAGGAGCCAGGAAGCTGATGATGCTGTCAGGAGTGGTGTAGGACAACAGAAACAAAATCAGATATCCTGGAGCCATGCTAGAGTGCATGAACTAGAAGAGACGTGACATCTGGGAGGGTTGCAGTGTGGGGAGCTTGGCTACACGGTTCCTTTTTCAAGCCAGGCCCCCCCAAGGTGTGACATCACTTCTGGTTCTACGCAGGATTTCCAGTTTTGTTTCTGGTGTGCTACACAGTTCCTGACAGTGGCATCTGCTTCCTGGCTCCTGAAGACATACTGAAGTTTAACAGAAAATTGCACTGGGTGGATTATATGCTCTTACCCTTATGCATCTTGAGAGTTACCCCTTGCGATTTTTAATAAATTCATTTACTGCACTTAGTTGGCGGTCAGGAGAAGACTATTTCTCGACTATATCAGCCGCTAGCGATAATCATAAGAGGATCCAGCAGGCTGGTTGTACCAAAGTTGATTGATCAATCAACTTAGTACATTCAGCCTGCCCATTAACGTTTTGAATCTCGGCTGGTTCCTGCTGAACCGGCCGAGATTCGAACCATGTATGACCGGCCTTAAGGTAGGGCCAGAGTTGACTTTTAAAATTCAAATTTTTTTTACAGCTTTGTTCAACCCATTGAAGCAAACTGGGTTTCCTTAGAAAATGTTTGCATTAATTAACCACTTTACGACCGCCCCATAGAAGATTTACTGCTACAGGGCGGCCGCTCTGTGTAGAATTGCGTGTATATACACGCAATTATGCACCTCCAGGTTTTGGGTGCGAGCGCGTGCTACCGGTGGCTCGTACCCACTGATTTTACACAGTTGGAGCTGATCACCGGGTCCTATGGACCCGATGCTCACCTGGGACCTGCTTACCGTTCGGTACTCTGACAGAATGACGGTCTAGGTAAACAAGGCAGACTGTCATTCTGTGAGTACAGAAGACATGTATCCTGTGAAGCAGGAACACCGGTCCATGTCTTCAAGTAGTAAAAGCTATCCCCCCACAGTTAGTAAACATTCCCTAGGCACACACTTTTTGTCAGTGTCATTAGTACAGTAACGGGGCATATTTTTAGCACTGATCACTGTAATAATGTCAATGGTCCCCAAAAAAGTGTCCGTTAGGTGTCCGATTTGTCTGCCACAATATCGCAGTCCCGCTAGAAGTCGCCGATCGCCACCATTACTAGTAAAAAATAAATAAAAATATCCCATAGTTTGTAGACACTATGGGGGGTTATTTACAAAAGGCAAATCCACTTTGCACTACAAGTGCAGTCGCTGTAAATCTGAGAGGGACATGCAAGGAAAATAAAAAACAGCATTTTAGCTTGCACATGATTGGATGATAAAATCAGCAGAGCTTCCACTCATTTCAGATCTACCCCTCAGATTTACAGCGACTGCACTTGCAGTGCACTTGTAGTGCAAAGTGGATTTGCCTTTCATAAATAACCCCCTATATCTTTTGCGCAAACCAGCAATATACGCTTATTGGGATTTTTTTTTACCAACAATGTATAGCAGAAAACATATTGGCCTAAATGTACGAAGAAATGTAATTTTTTACATTTTTTTTAGTGGATGTGTTGTAGAGCAGAAAGTAAAAAATACTGTTTGTTTGTTTTTTTTTCAAAATTGTCGGTCATTCTTTGCTTCTAGCGCAAAAAATAAAAAGCGCAGAGGTGATCAATTGTCAGTTAAAGCGACGGGGTGCCATATTGGTTTCTGCTCATATCATAAATGAATATTGCACAGTGTTCTTGTAGTTGATAACTAAAAATATGAACATGTAAGTGTGAGCAGCCCAGCCCTTGATACATACACCCACGTTACTTTAAATAGATATGAGAAGTCATTATCTTGGTCCTGGTAACAATACCACCAGATGATAACACTCCATGCTGTTTTATTATTTTACACAAAAGTCTACCTGCTGAAACATTTTTCTAAGTTGCCATAACACGGTGTGAGTGCTGGTATACAACAGCATGAATACAGAGGTCAATTTCTCTGATGCTTGCATCTATTGCAGTTGCCAGGGCTAGCTGCAAAATAATGACACTGGCTAATTATGCGATTCCAGGTATATTACAGAGCTTAAGCTCTTAGTGAACACATCTCCCCACTTCAAGAGGAACTGAACTAAAAAGACAACACTTTAAGGCTCGGTTCACACATGGGCGGCACGACTTGCAGGTCGCCTCAGCGAGGCGACCTGCAAACGACTGCCGGGGCGACTTGCGAGACGACTTCTGCATAGAAGTCTATGCAAGTCGCCCCAAGTCGCCCCCAAAGTAATACAGGAACCTTTTTCTAAGTCGGAGCGACTTGCGTCGCTCCAATTAGAACGGTTCCATAGCACAGAACGGGAGGCGACTTGTCAGGCGACTAGGTCGCCTGACAAGTCGCCCCAGTGTGAACCGAGCCTTAATGTTACAGAATAGGGAGCATTTAGAAATGTTAATGGTGCCTAAACAGTACCCCGAAAAATGCCCTAGAATTCTTCCTGAAAAATAGCAGTGCACCTCATAGTACATGAGGGTGCCTAGTCTCATTCCTGTATATCTATAGTGTGAGATCTAAGGCACTACTAGTCTCAAGAGATTTGATGATGTCACTACTGTGCTGCCAGAGGCTGTTACATGAAGAAGCAAACTCTGCCTCTACATAGGAACACAATGCAGAACAAGGCATTGTAGGTCAGCAATGAGGGAAAAAATCTGTTGCCGAGGACTGTAGGCAACACTGGTGACTAGTCCTTTGCTCTCTGTCCGCCTCTTTTTGGTCACAGCTTCTAGAGCTCAGTTCCTATTTAAGGGGTCTTTGGGATGTGAACTCAAGAGCTGTAAAGGTTCTTGTTTTTTCACCTTAATGCATCCTATGCATTAAGGTGAAAAAACACCTGTCAGTGACCAGCCCTCCGTTTTACTTACCTAAGCCCTGGAACTTGTCCCATGGGGACGTGCTCTCTCTCTGCCCGAGGTTCTCAGGCTCTTGATTGGATAGATTGATAGCAGCGCATTTATTTGGCTCCCGCTGCTGTCAATCAAATCCAATGATGCGGCCGCTGGGGAGCGGTGCCGAGTCCTACATTCGGCGTATATGGACGCCGAATGCTGGACTTGGGAGCACGCCCGCAAGGTAACCCCCCTGGAGAGCGCTTCTCCCAGGGGGTTATCTGCTGTGGGGAGAAGCCGCGAGACCTGCCGAGGGACCCCAGAAGAGCAGGTTCGGGGCCACTCTGTGCAAAACGAGCTGCAAAGTGGAGGTAAGTATGACATCTTTGATTTTTTTTTTTTAAACCCAAACCTTTAGTGTCACTTTAAAGCAGTAATAAACCCAAAACCTAAATTGTAATACATTGCTGCTTACCAATCATTAGATGTGGCGGCTGCATTCATTTTTTTTTTAATACTTTTTGCCCTCAGCTGGTGGTCTAGCCAGTTACATGCCTCTTGTATTATTGTGCCCCCCCCCCCCCTCTGGATGAAGGAGCACCTTTGGACAGAAGCATTGTTAATCTGGGGGTGAGGGGAGTGTTAGATGAATTAGGAGATTTAGATACACTAAAAAATTGCAGCTGAACTACAGTTAACACTTTATAAGCAGTTATAGCAAACTTTTTTTTCCTTTGGGATAAGGGTTTTACATAAATAAAGGATGATCATTGTAAGTACCTCTGTCAGCGGTAAATGGTTTGTTTCAACCCTGTAACTGCTGTTCTTTTGGAAAAACAGACTTACTGGCCAGATCACCAGAGGAAAATAAAGGAAAGAAAGCCTTAAAAAAAAAAGAAATGTAATGCAGCTAAAACATCCAAGAATTGGTAAGCTGCATTATAATATATGTTAGCTATTTTGGATTAGCACCGCTTTAAGGTTCAGTAGTGTCATTACTATATTCTGGTAAAAGCAAACCAGGCTCCCAGCTTCATTTGTACAATTCTTTTGAATACAAATAGATTGCAATTACGGTACGTTAGTGCCTAAAAATGGTACTTTAACACATTGACATGGAATGCAGTTATTACAAACAAAAAAAAATGTATACATGCTACTTCACTTCCTCTGCAATATATCTAGGTTAAAGATGAGGGGTGTGGCTGTTACTCAGCTCTGTCAGCACAGAACACTGTGATATCAGGGGGGGGAAAAAGCAACATTTTCACGGATACAAAAATTATTTGAAAGCTGACATCCAGATATGACTTATTTTTTGCAGTTAATTGGTCCTTGGACCTATGCAAGTATGCATATTACATACCTGGTTGATTCCCTTGGAAGCAGCAAATAATCGTAGTATGCACTGTTATTACAGTGATTACCGCTAGCTTACAGGTCCCAAGCTGAGTGGCTGCCCCGTTGCTTAGTGAACACAAGAGGGCACTCCTGTGCCCTCTGGACAAGTTGGAGAGCTGGAATGGTGATGTCACAATCTCCATCCTTTCCAACCAAAGAATACTTTGTAATGCGGAAAGTTTATTGTTTTCTGTAGCATAACAGATGCTTTGTTAGATATTGTTAGAAGAGATTTTGAGTTTTTTTAATTATTTAAATAAAGTAAATTATTTTGCAAAGATTTTTCCCAAATATAAGTGTTCTATTTGCATTTGTTAAAAAAATGAATAAAAACCAAGCGCTGATGTGGATAGATATGTGTGGTATAAATAAATTGTGCTAAAAATATATATATAAACCAATATAGTTAGTGCTATAATAAAATCAGTAAATTAAAGCTGCTATCAATATAGGGTGATCAGATAACCAAACAAATAGTACTAAGTATAAAATTGATGCGCTTTATATAAATAGTGCACAATATGCTGCTGCGACTAAGCATATTATATCATCAGCAGTATTATGGCTAAAGTGGGATGCAAGAAAAACTAAAATATCCTGATACAAACGATCTAACCCAGTGAGTCAATCAATCTGGATTAAGGGAAGGAACTGTTTAATTATTTTTACTTTCCCCCACTATTTATCTCTATCTGGACATTTTACTCAGAGTGTCATTATTTTATTTATATTCACCGTCACATCACCAATTTGAAGATTTATTTTGGCAATTTTAACACATGTATTAGCACCATAATTATTTATCTATTTTATTCACATGTATGCATTTTTTATTCCTGGATTTAAGCTTAGTCGCAGCAGCATATTGTGCACTATTTATTTAAAGCGCATCAATTTTATACTTAGTACTATTTGCATTTGTGTTGTTTTTTTAATGAGTAAGAAGGCCTTTTTATCAGTTCATCTAGGTCAGGAGAGTGCATGGATTGCACAAAAGCTTCCTATCAGGATTACTACCACTCAAGGAGCTTTGAAAGAACACCATCAGCATGGGCTGACACTGTTTTGGTGGGGTGGGATAGGTGCACGGATTGTCAAATCAGCTAATATTTCTTCAATTAACCTAGTGTGGAACTCTGACCAACCAAGTTTTTAGTGCCCTCTGCTTTCATGTTAGGGAGATTTCCCGCATTTCCTATCCCACTGACTTTGCTGGAAATACACTATGTTACCAAAAGTATTGGGACACCTGCCTTTACACACACACGAACTTTAATTGCATCCCAGTCTTAGTCCGTAGGGTTCAATGTTGAGTTGGCCCACCCCTTGCAGCTATAATAGCTTCAACTCTTCTGGGAAGACTGTCCACAAGGTTTAGGAGTTTGTCAATGCTTGTCCTTATTTTCGTTTTATAGCTACCTATCAATTGTACCTTATGAGTCACTATGTATACTGACGGTCATGCCCCATTTACTAGTTTCTTTGCCTATTGTTGAAGCATTCTGCTTTGTTTTATGTCAATCTGCATACTGTTACTACCCTGTATGATACCAATAAAGCACCATTGATTGTTAAAAAAAATAAAAGAGTGTGTCTTTGGGAATGTTTGACCATTCTTCCAGAAGCACATTTGTGAGGTCAGGCACTGATGTGGACAAGAAGGCCTGACTCATAGTCTCCGCTCTAATTCATCCTAAAGGTGTTCTATCGGGTTGAGGTCAAGCCAGTCAAGTTCCTCCATCCCAAAATCTTTATGGACCTTGCTTTGTGCACTGGTCCAAATCATTCCCATAGACACACTCCTAAACCTTGTGGATCTCCTCTTTTTCTAAAGACGTGAGTGTGTTGATATCTAATAACATCTCCTTTGCATACTTCCAGCAGCAGATTGACGAAGATGGTAGGATTTGTCTTTTTGTTATGTAAGCTTAAAGCGTTTGTTAATCCTAAAAATAAAGATCCTGTTCACTTTAAGCCTGTTATACAGCACAGTGCTTGTGCTGTGTCATTTGGACCCCTGTATCACCTAAAATACCAGGCTGATCCTGCCTGGCTATGCCCTCCCCTCTGCAAACTGACCACAATAATCATGGCTGCTGAGCCCTGACATTGTGGTCCATGCCTCCCTCATCCGCAACCTGCTGTCTCCTGTGTCCTTCTTCCCCCTCCCTTCTTCCCTCTCTGCCTGTCTCTGCTCGTATAAGTGCCCCCCCTGCTGATCTCATATACTCTATTAAATGCTCCCATCCTCTCTGCACCGTTATAATAATTGTCCCTGTGCCTGTGTTCTGTAGAAAATCTGCCCGATTGTACCTGTACGAGCTCCGCTCCCACCGCTCAGCTGATTGTCGGCGGCTCGGTGTTCTCTCTCCTCCCTCCCCCTCCTCCCCAGCTGACGTCAGTGGGAGGGCTCGGCCCCACCCACTGCAGCTGTGAGCCAGAGACAGAACAGAGGAGAAGAATCAGCTGAGCGGTGGGAGCGGAGCTTATATTGGTACAATCAGGCAGATTTTTTACAGAACACAGGCACAGAGACAATTATAATGGTGCAGAGAGGATAGGAGCATTTAATAGAAGTGGGTTACCAAACACTTTAATGGTTTCTTATGTATTGTTGCGGCTATTTATGTCCCTCCGCCTTTCTCCTCAGACCCTCTTAAAAAATTGGCACAATTCATGGCATTACACCCCAGTGTCCCTGTCCTAGCCATGGGCGATTTTAATAATGTTATCAACCCACAGTTGGATAGATTGTCGGTAACTCCGGGGCCTATGGCCTCTACTAATTGCAACACTACCTTTGCCTCATTGCTTTCTCTGCTGGGCCTGCTGGATGTATGGCAGGAGAGACATATTAATATTAAGTGTTAATCCGCCATGGGAGGCAGAATGGCAAGAATATCTCATATTGACTTAGGATTTGGCAGTGCTGCCATGCTCCCTTATATAGACTCTGCATATGAGCCCCGCCTCCTCTCGGACCATTCTTTCATTCTGGGTGCGTCTAGCTGTTGTGGACTCATCTACTCAACCTGTGTAGGGGGTTGATCTGTGTAGCGGGTTAACCAGTTTTGGTTGACACTCTTCCACACCCGACACTATCCCTAAAGTATTGGTAGAGTTCCTCCAGTTCAATGTAAATTCTGCTAGCGCGGCTATTGTTTGGGGCTCCATTAAAGCGTTTCTGAGGGGACTCGTTATTCAGAAAATTACTGGTATTAAACGTAGATCTAGAGAATGGGAGGACAATGTCCGCACTGGATTGAAGTGTAGGGAAGAGGCTTTAGTGGTTAATCTTTCTGAAACTACCCGCATTAGTTGGACTGAGGCCCAGTCACTATATATCACTGTAGTACTGTCAGCAGCAGAGAAAAAGATATTTCCTTCAACAAAGTTATTTTAAGGAGGGAGAGAATACAGGTCATCTTTTGGCCCTGGTGCTAGGGCACAACAGGAGGTTTCATCCAGCAAGTGTCAGCACTGAGAAGACCCTCCATACTAAAGGAGAGTCGGGAACGTACCCGGCAGGTGCCGGCAGGGGCAAGCACAGAGGTGGGAGGAGACAAAGAGGTGCAGGCACCAGAAAAGAGTAGATGGGTGACAGTCAGGAAGGATAGAGGGGGAAGTGCCAGGGAGGCCGATCCAGGGCTGGAGCATCCCAATAAGTACGCTCCATTGAGTAACATTGGAGAAACCAGTCAGGGACGAGCACTACTGGAGCTGAGGGACTCTCCTAGCTGCTAGGGGAAGAACTCCTCCAATGAGAGTAGGGGGGAAGCGAAGGGAAAGGATAGACAGATTCTGGTGGTAGGGGGACTCAATTCTTAGAAGGACAGAGAGGGCAATCTGTTACAAAGACCTTAAGTGCCGAACTGTGCACGTTGGCACCAATGACAAAAGTCAGAGGCAGATGGAGTGTCCTAAAGAACGATTTTAGGGACTTGGCAGCTAAATTGAGGAAAAGGACCTCCAAGTTAGTATTCTCAGGAATATTACCGGTACCTCGAGCCACACCAGAAAAGCAGAGGGAGATTAGGAAAGTAAACAAGTGGCTGAGGAGCTGGTGTAGTAAGGAGGGGTTTGGGTTCCTGGAGGACTGGGCCGACTTCTCAGTCGATCACCAGTACTATAGAAGGGATGGACTGCACCTAAATGAGGAGGGTGCAGATCTACTGGGAGTAAAGTTGGCCAAAAAGAGGGGCTTTTAAACTAGGCGATGGGGGGGGTGCAGAGGTAGAGATAGTCAGCGCGGAACATAGTGCAAAGTGTAGTATTGGGGGTATCAGTGGTAGGTTGACTAAAGCATATAAACCCAAGGTAAGTAAAGTATCAAGTTCTAGTTGCAATCTTGGAACACCCAATAAGAGGATAGTATGCGACCGGTCTAAACTACGTGGCATGTTCACAAATGCCAGGAGCCTGGCGGAAAAGATGGGTGAACTAGAGATACTGTTATACGAGTAGGATTTGGATTTTGTTGGAATTTCAGAGACCTGCTTTAACAGCTCTCACGATTGGCTGGCAATCAATCAAGGGTATACCCTTTATAGCAGGGATAGAGAGGGAAAAAAGGGGGAGGGGGTATGTCTATATATCAAGAATAATTTACAAGTGAATGTGAGAGATGACACTAAGAGAGCTAGGGAGGAGCTGGAATCCTTATGGGTAGAGCTCCAAAGGGTTGAAGCTAAGGGGAAAATAATACTGGGAGTATGCTATAGGCCCCCTAACCTGAGGGAGGAGGGGGAGACAGACCTTCTATCACTATTTGGATTAGCAGCAAGGATGGGAAGTGTTATCATAATGAGGGATTTTAATTATCCGGACATAGACTGAGCGGAGGGAACCACGCATTCGTCTCAGGCTCGCCAGTTCCTAAATGTCTTGCAGGACAATTTCATGGGTCAGATGGTGGACGCACCAGCTAGAAATAAAGTGTTACTAGATCTACTGATTACCAATACAGACCTGATCACGATGTGGAAATACGGCAATTTAGGAAACAGCGATCACAGGTCAATTGGCTTCAGTGTAAATTACACAAATAGGAAACATAAGGGAAATACGAAGACACCAAATTTCAAAACTGCCAACTCCCCTAAACTACGAACCTTGCTAGAAGACAAAAATTCTGATAAAATCTTAGGAACAAAGAACACGGAGGAGAGATGGGTTTGCTTTAAGAGCATATTAAATAAGGGCATTAGCCAGTGCATCCCATTGGGTAATAAATTTAAAAGAGCAAACAAAAGTCCTGGATGGCTTAACTCCATTGTAAAAATGCATATAAAAGCAAAAGCGAACGCCTTAAAAAAAATAAAAGGTTGAGGGATCATCATCAGCATTCGGACTTTATAAGGAATGCAACAAGAAATGTAAGGGTGCAATTAGGGCGGCTAAGATAGAACACGAAAGACACATAGTGGAGGAGAGCAAAAAAAAATCCCAAGAAATTCTTTAAGTATGTAAACAGTAAAAAAGGAGGACAAACCATATTGGCCCCATAAAGAATGAGGAAGGACATCTGGTTACGAAGGATGGGGAGATGGCGAAGGTATTGAATTTATTCTTCTCCTCAGTCTTCACGAGGGAATCGGGGGGCTTCAGTAACCAAAACTGCAGTGTTCATCCTCGTGACACATCACAGTAAGCACCCTCATGGCTAACAGAGGACGGAATTAGAATTAGACTTGGGAAACTTAACATTATTAAATCACCAGGACCGGATGGCTTGCACCCAAGGGTACTTAGGGAACTCAGTCAAGTAATTGCCAGACCATTGTTCCTAATTTTTACTGACAGTCCACTGACTTGAATGGTACCAGGGGATTGGAGAAAAGCCAATGTAGCACCAATATTGAAAAAGGGTCCAAAATACATCCCTGGGAATTACAGACCAGTTAGCCTAACATCAATAGTATGCAAGCTCTTGAAGGGGATGATAAGGGACTATATACAAGATTTTAGTAATGAAAACTGTATCATTAGCAGTAGTCAGCATGGATTCATGAAGCATCGTTCTTGCCAAACCAATCTATTAACCTTCTATGAGGAGGTGAGTTGCCATCTAGATAAAGGAAGGCCCGTAAACATGGTGTATCTGAATTTTGCAAAAGCATTTGACACAGTTCCCCATAAGCGGTTACTGTACAAAATAAGGACCATTGGCATGGACCATAGGGTGAGTACATGGATTGAAAACTGGCTACAAGGTTCAGAGGGTGGTGATAAATGGGGAATACTTGGAATGGTCAGTGATGAGTAGTGGGATCCCACGCGGTTCTGTGCTGGGACCAATCCTATTTAATTTGTTCATAAACCACCTGGAGGATGGGATAAACCGTTCAATCTCTGTATTGATGATTCTAAGCTAA
Source organism: Lithobates clamitans (assembly GCA_037952925.1). Taxonomy (NCBI): domain Eukaryota; kingdom Metazoa; phylum Chordata; class Amphibia; order Anura; family Ranidae; genus Lithobates; species Lithobates clamitans. The sequence goes on from JBBGZY010000746.1 coordinate 253,235, forward strand.
ACAGGGCAATAACTTCTCCGCAGGATGTGGAAACCTTGCAAGAAGATCTGAACAAATTAATGGGGTGGGCAATTACATGGCAAATGAGGTTTAATGTAGAAAAATGTAAAATAATGCATTTGCGTGGCAAAAATATGAATGCAATCTTCACACTAGGGGGAGAACCTCTGGGGGAATCTAGGATGGAAAAGGACCTGGGGGATATACATGGTAATACTTACATATAATCACACATATAGGTTGGACTTGATGGACTTGTGGTTTTTTTCAACCTCACCTATGTAACTATGTAGGGTAGGGCCATTCTCTTTAGACCCTGCCAAAGCCTTTGACAGTGTTGAATGGCCCTATCTTTGGGAGATCCTGGCCCGGTTTTGATTGGGTGATAGATTTATTATTTGGGTGCATGTTCTCTACTCTGCATCACAGAGCTAGGCTCCGTAATAATCATTTCCTTTCCTCCCCTTTTCCTTTACATAGGGCAACTCACCAGGGGTGTCCACTATCTCCCCTCATATTTGCTCTAGCGGTGGAACCTTTGGCCGCCACGATCCTTAGGAACCCTGCCATTGTAGGCTTTTCTTAGAGGTCCTTTAGAAAAAAAAGTGTCCCTTTATGTGGATGACGTATTACTATATCTGGGAGATAACAATGGCTCTCTACAAACTTTAATGGGAACGATTACTAAATTTGGTGAATTTTCTGGATTTACCATAAATTGGTCTAAATCCATTCTTATTCCCCTTGATTCACTGGTATCACTTCTTCCTGCAAGTGCCACCCAAATTACTATCGCTGCTTCCTTTAAATATTTAGGAGTGGTGGTGCCTCCAGACCCATCTAGCTACCTGAAATTGAATTTGACTCCTCTATTGGACAGGCAACGGCTGAAATGCCAAAGCTAGTGCAAATTACCCTCATCAGTGGTGGTGCAGGTAAATCTAATAAAGATGATTTGAGCCCCACAGCTCCTATACATCTTCCATAAATTCCCTATGTGGATATCTAATAAATGGTTTAAATGTTTTGATTCACAATTTTGGCATCTTTAATGGAAAAAGAAACAGGCCTGTATTCATATATGTAACCTGCGATATAGTAAGGATGGGGGGGCTAGAGGTTCCACGCTCCAAAATATATTTTTTGGCATCCCAATTGCAGCAATTCATGGGATGGGGGCAAGGGGATACTATGGACCCTATAGCTCAGTTGGTGTCTTTATCTAACCCTATATTACCAGTCGGTTCCCATCTGGAGATAGATCTCCCTAGTATTCCCCTTCTTCTCCAACAGCAGGTCTTCTCAGGAGAGTTTGGAGAGAAGCATTGTCCATTACTAGCCCTCTGGAGTTTACTACCCTTGTGGAATAATCCTAATTATCCTGAGTTATGCAAATTGCAGGGATTTTCTTCATGGAGGCAGAAAGGGGTTTGGTTGTTTAATCAGTTATACACTGATAATACCCTAAAGACATATGATCATCTGTGTGTCGAGTTTTCATTATCCCATGGACAATTTTATCAATATCTCCAACTCAGGCATGCGCTGCAGACTCAAAAGCAAACGCTTACTTTAACTGTATCTAGCTCCTCACTACTGCAGAAGCTTCTGCAAGCTACCACTCGCAGGGGCCTGATATCACAAGTTTATTCTATATTGTTATCTCCCATTCAGGACTCTACCTCATTGAAACATGGAGCCCATTGGGTTACTGATATTGGAGATATTGATGGTGATCAATGGAATATGGCTCTAGAGCAGCTCCCTGTTGTATCCATATCAGCCTCACTAAAGCGCTCACAACCATTCATCCTTAATAGAGCTGGGGCTGGAGGGATTCTCCTTTATACACATGATCCGGCGTTGCCCGAAACTTACACAATATTGGGCTGAGGTTATGCATGTTATCTCTGATCTAGCTCAAGTACCTATACCTCTCACTCCATTAGTGTGCGTGCGATTGATGCTGAAATGTATCCAAAGGGTATTTACATTATGGTAACCAGATTATTATACTTAACTAGAAAGCTAATTGCCCGACTTTGGATGGCTTTTTACAGTGCCTACCAAGACACAGTGGGTCGCTTATGGTAGCCCTCCCTCTTACTTAGAGAGCAGCTAGCTTATCATCATTGAAATGCATCTAAGAAGTTCAATCTTATTTGGCAAAATTGGTTAGATAACCCTAGTCTTGCTCCCCCACTGTTAGTGATGGATAGACTGTTACAACTTTGAACCCACCAAGAGTTTTAATGGTTTTAATTAGAGCTTGGGATTTGCTTTTTTTTTTATATCCGAAAGTAGAAGAAATATGTCATCCTGTATAAAATGTCCATCAACAAGCTCTGGTTGTTTTGCTTATGTGTTTCCTTTGGTGTTTTTTTTTTCAAAAAAAAATTTAAAAAAAACACCATATGAGCTGAATATACTGTGACTGCTTTTATTTTTCTACCTTTTGTACACTGCATGTGCTCTTGGTTGGTTTGTATATTTTCTTCTCTTTAAAATGTACAGTCACTTTATGGCAATATTAATAAAAAAGAGTTTGGATATATATAAAAAAAAAAAAACCTTGTGGACAGCCTTCCCAGAAGAGTTGAAGCTGATAAAGCTGCAAAGGGTGGGTCAACTCAATATTGAACCCTACGGACTAAGACTGGAATGCCATTAAAAGTTTATGTGCGTGTAAAGGCAGGTGCCTTAATACTTTTGGTAATATAGTGTATGAGGAAACTACCTAATGGAAATGGCCAATAGGTCATCTTTTTTAACCCCTCAAAAAAGTATTCCATGTCCTCTCTGCAGAGCTTCTTCTTTGTTCTAGTATTGTTTGTCATAAAGAACCAGTAATTATACCAATAAAAACTGGAGAAGTCATAACCCTTCCCAACTGTTTTCCTCCTAGCTAGTAACTTTATGTTCTCTCAAGACAAATACAGTGCCTTGAAAAAGTATTCACACCCCTTGAAATTTTCCACATTTTGTCATGTTACAACCAAAAACGTAAATGTATTTTACTGGGATTTTATGTGATACACAAAGTGGCACATGATTGTGAAGTGGATGGAACATGATAAATGGTTTTCATTTTCTTTTACAAATAAATATCTGAAAAGTGTGGTGTGCATTTGTATTCAGACCCCTATACTCTGATACCCCTAACTACCTTGAGAAGTCGCCTAATTAGTAAATAGAGTCCACCTGTGTGTAATTTAATCTCAGTATAAATACAGCTGTTCTGTGAAGCCCTTTAGAGGTTTGTTAGTGAACCTCAGTGAACAAACAGCATCGTGAAGGCAAATGAACACACCAGACAGGTCAAGGGTAAAGTTATGGAGAGGTTTAAAGCAGGGTTAGTTTAGTTTAGGGTCAAATATCCCAAGCTTTGAACATCTCACGAAGCACTGTTCAATCCATCATCCAAAAATGGAAAGAGTATGGCACAACTGCAACCCTACCAAGACATGGCCATCCACCTAAACTGACAGACCGGGCAAGGAGAGCATTAATCAGAGAAGCAACCAAGAGGCCCATGGTAACTCTAGAGGAGCTGCAGAGATCCACAACTCAGGTGGGAGAATCTGTCCACAGGACAACTATTAGTTGTGCACTCCACAAATCTGGCCTTTATAGAAGAGTGGCAAGAAGAAAGCCATTATTGAAAGAAAGCAATAGGAAATCCTGTTTTCCGTTTGCGAGAAGCCATGTAGGGGACACAGCAAACATGTGGAAGAAGGTGCTCTGGTCAGATGAGACCAAAATTGAACTTTTTAGCCTAAAAGCAAAACGTTTTGTGTGGCGGAAAACTAACACTGCACATCACCCTTAACACACCATCCGCACTGTGAAACATGGTGGTGGCAGCATCATGTTGTGGGATGCTTTTTTTTCAGCAGGGACAGGAAAGCTGGTCAGAGTTGATGGAAGGACGGATGGAGCCAAATATAGGGCAATCTTAGAAGAAAACCTGTTAGAGTCTGCAAAAGACTTGAGACTGGGGCAGAGGTTCACCTTCCAACAGGACAACTACCCTAAACATACAGCCAGAGCTACAATGGAGTGGTTTAGATCAAAGCATATTCATGTGTTAGAATCGTCCAGTCCTAAATCCAATTAAGAATCTGTGGCAAGACTTAAAAATTGCTTTTCACAGATGCTCTCCATCCAATCTGACAGAGCTTGAGCTATTTTGCAAAGAAGAATTGGGAAAAATTTCACTCTCTAAATGTGCAAAGCGGGTAGAGACCCAAAAAGACTTGCAGCTGTAATTGCAGCAAAAAGGTGGTTCTACAAAGTATTGACTCGGGGGGTCTGAATACAAATGCACGCCACACTTTTCACATATTTATTTGTAAAAAGAAAATTGAAAACCATTTATCATTTCACAATTATGTGCCATTACAAAAAATCCCAATAAAATACATTTATGTTTTTGGTTTTAACAAGACAAAATGTGCAAAATTTCAAGGGGTATGAATACTTTTTCAAGGCACTGTAATTACACTTTGAAAGATGTACATTTTTACCTTTAGAAAGTCATCAAAAGTGATTCCTTCATATATCTGATCTGGTGCCTGTTAAAACAAACATGAATTAGGATTAGGATGCTACTTGCTTTATTGCCATGTGACTACATATTTACTATATCATATCTGGCACACTTTTGATACAGTTCTATAACAGCTGTTAAGTTGGCTATAGAAGAGCGAATGTGATTGTTTATATTCAAGTTATACACAACATTCTAGTCTACTCTTTTCAAATCCAGCAAGCTCTCAACACAGTTTTTTCTTCTGGGCACATTTGCAACGACTTCTCTCCTTTGGCAGATGTATTAAAAAGCCATTCCAACTCTCAGAGTAAGAACATAAATTTCATTCTTTTATGTAAATCACGGAAGTACAGCCATGACAATATGGTAAAATGAGTGGGGCTGAATATGAAAGTACATGGCTTTGTGTGGCTGGAGCTTTGGGCATGTAAAACGGGAGAATGAAACATCAATCCCCTTAGTAACACAAGAGTTATCATTGCAAGACTGACAAATGTGAAGAACCATGACACTTCAGAATGGACAGAATGAGCCCAGAGCATTGAAAGTCCAGGACAGAAAACCTGACAATTTGACATATCTGCTCCGTTGAGTGGCCTTCTGAACACTAACACAGCTGCGAAGATATACAAATGCTCCATTAGTTGCCTAACTATTTTGTTTCTACAAAACTGACACAAAAGAAAAAAAAACTGTCAGTGGAAAGTTTTCATAGTACAAACTGGAATTTTTTGGAACATTCATGCTATTGTGTTGTTCATTTAAGCACAGGTAAGTTAGAAAGTTTTCCATCAAAAACACACGGAAATAAATGAGTTAAACAGAAGGACTGCTCTCAACACTTGAGATGGCGTAGAAGCAGAGGGCTGACACATTGAGCTCCATCTGCCCATCTATTCAGATGTATAATTGGCAAAAGCTGTCATTGCTAATTTGTGTGAAAGATTGGAGGTAGGATGTGAGATATGATGGAAACTGTACATACTCTTATCCTTTCCAAAATAACCTCAAATTCCCTTTAGTCAGATCCAAATAAGCTCATTTTTTAAAATGTTCATGGGAAAATGTAGCAGGCTTCTCTCCGTGCTCATTAATCTTTTTGTAGCTAGAGCTAGAGTCGTTTTCATAGAAAGGCCATGAAGAGAGCGTTTGCATAGTCTGTCCTTTAAAACAAATATTTAGAACAAATCAGCATTTTTTTAAATTTGGTTTGTAGGTGATCACTGTAGGAAGGAGATATCTCAAAACAAGTATACAGGTCACCATGCAAATCATCCCAGCCAAGCCTCCCACTACCACACCACTGACTGAAAGGTACAGGCTCCAGAACAGTCCATAATCCAATAACACAGTGGCAAAAAAAAAAAAAAATCAAAGATGGAGCCGCTCAACTTCCAGAGGTCTGGAGTACTTTTGTGAATAATATTCAATACAAAGAAAATGCACCTGCTCTTCTAAACAGTGCACCACATCATCTGTATATTAGGCGAAGATCGCTGCTACCTGTCAATGATCACAACATACTTTATGTCATGGCAAGTATCATTAAAACTGTCAATACAATCAGTATACCTTGGGCCTTGATAAATCTTTAAAAGAAAACATACAATTTGCTTCCAAGACTATCACCATTCTGTAATATTTTACCATTTGTCCGACACATATACTGGCTGCTTCCATCATTGCTCCATCTGCTATAGATCTTGCTGTCTCCTTCTCAATATGAGGATTTCCTGATAGTAATTCTTCTACCACCTAGTTAAAAAGAAAGGTCAAGTTAACAAAAAATACTGTGCACAGTTTAAAAAAAATACCTTGGTTGTAATTTCTAGTGACTGGACTGTTAGTATCTCTAAATTTATTCCTTTTCCAATTTTAGCTCCGTTTCTGAAGCTAGAATTACTACAATATATGTAAATCCAGAACCAGACAGCCCCAAACAAAATTTGATCTAAGCTTACTCTGTTTAAAGTCCCGTAGAATTTAAAAGGAATCATGCTGTGTCTGTGTAACACCAATGCATATTCATGACTGATACGCGAGTCACTCAAAAGAACCAAGGTTTTCTCCTTTATGACTCAAACCTGTTAAGCGTTAACAGGCAAAGATGTGTAAAAGAGGCCATCTACTGTATTTCAGACTGAGACAACCATCATGGAATGCCGTTTTTACATCTTTACCCCACCGATTTGACAAATCATACTTTCAGCCATTTAAATGATCTCCAAAACTTCCTGGCATCATGTTGTGGTTCTTTCACAACTTTTACTACCACCAGTCAAACCTTGGACAATTAACATTCGCCTTCACACATTTCATGACACCACTGGGTGGAAATGCTGGGGTATCTTTCCAGCACTCATTTGGACTAAGCAATCTACTCTAGTGGTGAAACATTGGGGGAGATTTACTAAAATTAGTGCACACAGAATCTGGTGCAGCTTTGCATAGTAACCAATCGGCTTCTAGGTTTTATTGTCAAAGCTTAAGGTCCTTTTCACATGGGCACCTCCGCTAAACAGAATTCGCTTGTTCAGAGGGGGGATCTCCCTGCTGATCCCTGCTAAGCAGGTGGATGACAAGTCTTTGTCGGTTCGATCTACAGGGTGGAGAGGGACACATTCCTGCTCTCCTCTATGGGGCAATCAGATGGAAATGGGCCACCTGTCCATTTCCATCCATTGCCATCCGATCCGATGGACGGATGGGGAATAGGACTGCCATCCATCTGTTTTTGGCGAACAGAATCGGATTAGATCGTATGGCGGCAAGTCCACCAATCCATCCATCCATCCGTCGCTCCATAAAAGAGACTGTTTCAGTGGCAGCTGGTGCTAAACCTTTTAGGGGGGCGGCAAACAAACCCCCCAAGGTACGCACTCACCCCTCTATGGTTGCAGTGCCATGGCTTCCTCGGCTTCTCCTCCAGGCCAACCTATTCTGCCTCCTGTCCTGATTGGCCGGGATGAGAAGCTGAAAGACAATAGCGAATATTGATTTGCTAGTGTCACAAGTGAGATCAACCTTTTTCAAGCCAAGTACAGCCTCAGGCTCTAATCATGTGGGGCTTGAAAAAAAAAAAAAAAAAAGCACTCATAGAAACCGGAGTCTGGCACCCTGCATGCATCCCCGTAAGCTAGGGGGGCTGCGCCCCTTATGGACCGGCCGCTCCTGGACCAGACGGTCCGATCAGGTCCACCTTAAAAACTGATAAGTGGACCTGATCGGACAGCCCGTGTGAAAGGAGCCCAACTGAACATGCTGAAGATAAAAGCTAATTATGCACAGCTGCACCAGATTCTGTGTGCACCAATTTTAGTAAATCTCCCCATTGTCTTCAACATTTCTAAGCATCCAGTCTTTAACATTGTTAAAAGTCCAGTTAAATGTGACCAATTACTACTGCCTGAGCCATGATGACCCACAAAACAATGTGTTTTTGTCATGTTTACCAAAAGGGTTTTCTGGAATTACATTTGGTTTATGTCGAGTCAAGTATTGCCAAGTGAAAATTTTCCCCACCAGGAAGTGAAGAACACATACGTACATTTCTGTATTCCTCCAGAGTGATCATGCTATCATTATCCACGTCATACATGTTGAAAAGAACTACCAGAAATAAAATGAACAATTACTCATCATTTTCATCATGTTATTATGTGTGTTATCAGTTTATATTTGAGAGAAAGAAACGCTTTAAAAACTTTTAATGTAAAAAAAAAAAAAAATCACCAAATACAGTATACATGTAGCTCTAGCTTTAAATGTTTGTTTAAACTCAAGATACTCCAGATCGATATCTGAACCTACGGGCACAGGCTAATGCAGGACCCAGTGATGGATGATGCAATATCCTGACATGCACTAGAAATAATCCCACATTGCAGCATTATATAAGGGATTTTCTTGAACATTGAACACTGTAATAAAAAAACATCACTGAAAAGCTTCTAATATGCAGCTGTCATATGAGGAGTGTTTCAGACTTCCATCAAGACCAAGGAGGTAGCTAAACCAAACCCAGCTATAATTTTGCTTACTCTCTTCCTCCTTTCACCTTCTGTACTACTCTCCGACACATTTTACATCTTTTTATGGTATAGGTTCACTGCCTGAAATGCCTTTTCCCTCATTCCTCACAGTGGCATTTGCACGTCCCCAAAATACACTCTTTCCTGTTCTGGCTACTAAAACAGTCTCCTCTCCAATCTTCCACAAACTATACTATCACCTCTACAACCTTATCATGAATGAGGATGGAGGCATTTTACATCACGACAAAGCGTACATCAAGCGGAGGACATAACGGTGACGTCAGCACCACCGCTGGGGAGCAGGACGGCATACATTGAATGCCTGATGTTTTTCTCTCTCTTGTGAGTATAATACGGTTTTTAATAAAGTATGTAAGTGTGAGCACATTAAGTGATCACTTGGAACACCACTTGAATAAGAAAAGAGCATGTGTGCAGCACCATTTCTATCACTGGCATTAGATCTGGGACTATTTACATATTAATATTATTTAATTTTGTTGTCACTTATTATTGGTTTTGGCACTTTGGCTATTTTTTTTAACATTTTTGCACAGAGCTTTTGGAGTCTTTTTTTTTGCAATTAATGTATATAATTGCTTACAGACATTTATGTATTTAATTTTTTCTTTGCACTTTCATGCACTTGAATGTTTATTGGCGGTGAAGAAGCACTGTAATGTATTGCGTACATCCAAAGCACACTAACAGCACAACATCATTTTTTATTTGTATATAATGTATTGTTACGTGCAATATAGTGAGTGTAGCTGTTAATTAGCACTTTTAGGTTGAGTACACTTAGCGCAGATTATTTCCTTTCTTTTATAATGATTATTACATCTTCAGTTCTACCTATAGAAGTGTGCCTCTTCTGAGGTTTTTAACAGACTCTCTTTCCCTGTTCTGTCAGCCTCTTCCAAAGTTCTGTCTCAAGATATATCTGCCTCTCCTGAGATGATGCTTCATGTTCTCACCATGCATGTTCTATCTCTGCACAGCATTCTTTACTAGAGATCGGTGGTCCAAGTTGTAGTAACAGTGCCTGTGGTCTGAATTATAGCACTAAGTCTGCTGTTTGAAGTTACAGATATTGCTACAAATCCTGTGGCCTTCTGGATGCTGGAGAAGAGTCTTGGGGCTTTTGTGTCTTGGGAGAAACCACCAAGTTCCTGGGTTGTTCAGGAAATGCTTGTGGGAAAAGTAATACCTATAGGGCTCTCACTTGACACGTCAATGATTACTTAAAATGCATTAGATTAATCACTAGCGATTGCTACACATTGAAGCTGTGTGTTTGATGGCTACGGTATGCAGGACTCTGCATACCTATGTGTAGTGATTGATGATCAATAGTGAATAATCTCAGGGTCCTAGGCAATGATTTCCAATTAGATCTTAATTTGGGAATGCCAGCACCTTTCTAATCATTAAAGACTGAGGGTTAAGATGCTTGCTTAGGCCCAGGCATAACTAGTTCTGTTTAAAAAGATTAAAGGTAGAAAATAGAAAACACACATGACAAGGATGACATACAGTGTAGTCAATCCCTGATTTACACTATCTTCATTACCACTCATTTATTTAATTTGACACATTTTACAGTGCTTTCCAGAAAGTCATTAAACCATTCATATCAATCACAAGTACTATTTAGAACCCATTAGAAAGATGCGACCACCTTGTCTCTACGTAAATGCTATGTGGAAGGAAACCAGAACACATATGGATCATGGCTTGGTTGAATATGAATACAAAAGGTCTGCAAGACAACAGTGTTGACCATGTGTGCTGTGCACATATCTGTAGTTACTTTGTATAGCCCTGCTATGACATTCTATCAAGAATCACAACAGGCGTGTACAGCTTTTATGATTATCACTGAATGCAATACCTACATTGTAATTTATTCTTACGACATGTATTGATGGCCTCTTCATCAGCATTCTCAGCCAGTGGTTGGAAATGGGACATAATAATAAGAAACTTTTCAAAGTCAATCTCCTTCTCAAATCCGTGAGTTCCTGTTCGTAGATTTCTGAAAGAGAACACAATTTAGAGCAATGCATCAAAAAAACCTCTGTAACAGCACTCAATAAAATATATACCATATGTAAGTGGTAATAGAGCACACAGCCATATACTGTATAATTTACTTTCAACTCTTTACTTTCTCTTTGTTGGCTCTTTAACCATTTAAACATTATCTCATACTGTAGACTACTTAAACAACATAAATTACACTCCGATTTCAAGTGTCTGGACAAAATACAAAGCAGTCCTCAGAGGACTTTTAATTATTATTGCAGCAGCAAAAAATATGGACTGATCATCAATGATCCGTGCCTTAGCTCAGGAACTGGACATCTTATATAAAGTCCACATTCAAAACGACTCTCCTACATTTTCCCAAAAAATTACTCAGAAACTACTAACATTAGAGACCATTCTATCAGAAAAATACAAAAATCCCTATGCTAGACAAAAGCCTAATTTCTCCTTCATAATATCTTCTCCATTTCCCGTTTGCCCATAAGCTGAACCATTCACTAAAGGCACCCATGTTAACAAACCTCAAGGCTACAAAGGTCTGACCACCGTACATACATGGACTGCAAGTTCGGTAGGTGGGTGAACTGGCCATTTCATCTTGCTTGTCTGATGAACATGTGAAGTTCAGGTCGACTCTACAAGACTGCAAATTTGGACAGATTAGCCTCTGTCGTGACCACTCTAATATCACCAGATTCAACCAAACAAATCACTGATAATATCATACTGGTACCAACAGAGTTGTTCCTTGTCACTGCTCCTTTACACGCTCTACATGGAACCCTTGGGCATCACCATAAAAATAAATTCTGACTTCAATGGACATATTCTATGATCCAGCTTTTGTTTTGGCATTACATATTGGGAACAACTTCACCTAGTGGATTCAACTTTCTCTCATGCCATAAATCACCCACAATGACCCAATGGGAAACTGTTTATGGAGAACTCTTCTCCCCTCAACAAGGGGACATAGTGCTCAATTTTCTGCACAAGTGCATCTGTTCCCTAAAAGTATAGGAAACAGCCATTAAACTACACACTAGATGGTGCTTGAACCCTCAATGGCCCCACCCCTTAATAACTGAGGTCTCACATACATACTTTTAGGGTAGCCAACTTTACAGGGAAGAAAATATACTCTGGAGATGTAGACTTTTCCAAAAATCATAGCAGATCATTACATCCCTTACTTTACACTTGACAGGCTTATGTGCTTATTGTACACTTAAAGTGATTGTAAACGATAACCTTGTAAAAAAAAACATTCAGTCCAGGCTCTGAGGAAGAAGATACTCCTTCGAAACGCGTCAGCCAGCAGTAGCACTGAGGTCCTCCTCTCTGCTTTCTGGACATTGTCGGTTCTATGATTGATTGCCACATCCAAGTCTGATCATTGGAGGAGAGCACACTGAGTTCCCAGCACAGCTAGAGAACTGACCACGGTGTGTTCTCCTGTTTAGTGTGGTCAGTTAATTGGAAAGCAGAGGAACTGGCAGGAACACCAGGGATTTCACACAAAGGAAGCAATACAAACAGAACAGGATACTTTTTCATATAAGTACATGGTACATTAGGCACATATCAGGAATATGAAATGCTGGGTTTACATACTCTTTAAATCCCTTCTGTACTGCACCCCCTCCAAAAACTCCTTTGAATTGATGCTAGTTTAAACCAAAAAGGTAGTCACACCAAATATTGATTTAATTTAGATTTTTCTTCTGTTCGCTCTCTTTGCATTTTGAAAATTGATAAAAATAAACAAAACATATTTTTGAAAACATTTACTTTACAGAATTTCTTCACACCTGGCTGAAACTTTTGCACAGTACTGTACATACCATATTGACTGTACCATCAATGTTTATTATATATCTAATGTATCTGTTTATTTTTTGCATTAACATGCTTCACTGTACTTTGTACTATGAAAAAACAAAAAAGCAATAACCATCATTTGTAACCAAAAAATAAATGAATGGAGAATAATGTACAAGAATTTTGCACAGAATTTACATGTGCTTTACACTGTAAAAATGTATGACTAGGGAACTGACAAAACTGTGTAAATGGCATGCAAAGGGGGAGATTTGCTAAAACTGGAGGGTGCAGAATCTGGTTTAACTCTGCATATTAACCAACCAGCTTCTAGATTTTATTGCAAAGCTTAAGGGTCGGTTCACACTGGGGCAACACGACTTACAGAGCGACTTAGCAAGGCGACTTGGAGGTGACTTCAACGCAACTTTGCGACTTACAACACGAATTCAAGTCGCCCCCAGGACAGGCGACTTTGCCTGTGGCCAATCAGAGCTGTTGTTCCTGTTCTTTTCCTGGGTAAGCTAATTTCTTTTTTCTTGAAAAGTCGCTTCACTATAGAGGAGGATCCAACTTGGAGGCGACTTCCATTGAATTCTATGGGTACAGGTCGCCTAGAAGTTGCCTTGAAGTAGTACAGGAACCTTTTCTGGAATCGTATCGACTTCAGTAGTGTACATTAAGACGGCTCTCATTGACTATAATGTAATTCCCAATGTCAAACGACTTGGGGCGACTTGAGGGCTGACAAGTCAGATCCCAAGTCGCGGCAGTGTGAACCCACACTTACAGAACAAGCTGAAATTAGAAACTGATTGGCTACCATGCACAGCTGCACCAGATTCTGAGTGCTCCAGTTTTAGTAAATCTCCCCCAAAATTCCTTTAAAACACTTGTAAAATGGCATGAAATTAAATATTATTATTATTATTATAATACAGGATTTATATAGCACCAACAGTTTGTGCAGCTCTTTGCAACGTGAGGGCAGAAAGTACAATTACAATACAATTCAATTTAGGAGGAATCAGAGGGCCCTGCTTGTTAGAGCTTTCAATCCAGGATAGAGGGCCAATATATACAAAAGGTAATAACTGAGGGGGATGAGCTGTATTCACGATGGATTGAAGGGGAGAAAGGGAAGCCTATGTAAAGGTAAGCCAATGAGGAGGGAGTTGCAGTAGTTGCGGCGAGAAATAACCAGGGAATGGATTAGGAGCTTTGTGGTATCATTGGTTAGGAAGGGGCTTATTTTGGGGAAGATGTGAAGGATGAGGCGGCAAGTTTTGGAAAGTGATTGGATGTGGGGCCGAAAGGAGAGTAAAGAGTCAAGGATTACACCTAGCATCCTGACATGTGGGGATGGGTGGATGGTTGTGCCACTGATCTTGCTAGAGAAGTCAGGGAAAGGGGCACGTGGGGGAAGAAATATTATGAGCTAAGTTTTGGATAGATTGAGTTTGAGGAAGCTGTGTGACATCCAGGCTATGTCAGTCAGTAAATTAGTGATGCATGTGGAGACTGATGTTGTGAGCTGAGGAGTAGAGAGATAGATTTGGGTGTTGTCAGCGTAGAAATTACATTGAAAGCCATGGGTGACTATCAGCTGACCCAGGAAGGAGGTGTAGATTGAGAATAGGAGAGGTCCAAGAACAGAACCTTGGGGGACCCCAACAGAGAAAGGAAGAGGATAGGAAGAAGTAGAATTGTAAGTGACACAAGGTGCAGTGGGATTGGTAGGATGGGAGCCAACGAAGAGCACAAATAAGTTAATATGAATTCATATACAGCTTGTATAACAGTAATAGAATGGTTCAGTAAAAAGTGAATAATAATCATAAATACTTCATAAAAAAATCCAACTAAATTCATCCAAATTCAATACACAGTGATTAGTGGTGGCTTCAGTCCCTAATATCCACAACAGAGTCCTACAGAATCTCTGAAGTCTCTCCACGTGCTTGTAATTTTGTGCGTTTCCCTCCACCTTGCATTCACAAATAAAGTCACAAAGTGCTATACAACACCACGTGCTTCTTATAGGCTCCCAGAACTCTCACCTCAAGTATGTATTAACAATGCTTGTACACACACTGTACAACCCCTTTTTAGAACGGATACAAGTCTCTCCTTCTGTCCACAGGGGCCCACGCTTTGTAATCAATCAAAAGTGAAACAATCTCCCGAACTTTCTACTGAGTCACTTCCAGTTTGTGTCATCTTCTCTTCTCATCCTACGCATTTCGTCACACACATGTGACTTCTTCAGGGACCCCTGCAGTTCCACTTTTGATTGATTACAAAGCGTGGTTTTTATCTATTTAATGTGAGTGTGTATATTTTTTAAATAAATGGATGCTAATTTTACGATATACTACAGTATACAGTATACTACAGTATGGGTGCTTTGAATTTTCACTTCCCCTGTTGAGAGCTATGCAGAATGGCCACATGAATTCTGAGAGTGCGGATTAAGGAGCCATACACATAATCTGCATAATAAGGAGGAGTGAGCTGGAGAGGGGCCCCTGTACATGGAAGGTATCCATCCTAAAGAAGGGGATATATATATCTATATATATCTATATATCTATCTATCTATCTATATAAATATATACATATAGTACAGTGTGTGTAGGCATTATTAATACATACTTGAGGTGAGAGTTCTGGGAGCCTATAAAAAGCACGTGGTGTTGTATAGCACTTTGTGACTTTATTTGTAAATGCAAAGTGGAGGGAAAGCGTAAGATTACAAGTGGAGCACGTGGAGAGACTTCAGAGATTCTTTTGGACTCTATTGTGGATATTAAGGACTGAAACCACCACTTATCATTGTGTATTGAATTTGGATGAATTTAGTTGGATTTATTATGGAGTATTTATGATTAATAATTCACTTTTTATTGATCCATTTTATTACTGTTTTTTTTAGCACATAAAAGTTATTAGCACTTTATAGGAGCAGCGCAGCACTTTCTACACTATTAATGTCAACAAAGAGCACAGTCACGAAGACCAAAGGAGTAACGTTTTTTTTAAGGCGGATGGGTGGTCAACCGTATAAAAGGCAGAAGGTCCAGAAGTAGGAGTACAGAATAGTGTCCATTGTTTTTTGCTGAGGGCGAAATCCAGACAAAATTCAGACTGAAAGGGGTCAAGAAGGCTTTTCCTAATGAGATGGATGTAGACCAGGTGTTCAAGAAGCTTGAAGGAAAAGGGTAGCAAGGAGATGGAGTGTAGGTTGTTAAGATTCGTGGGATCCAAGGAAGGCTTTTTTTAAGTATGGGGGTGACTAGTACACGTTTTAGAATGAAGATGTGAGTTAGAGACTGTAGGATAGAACCAGAGGGTGACTGCAGTATTTGAAAGGGAAAAGGTTCCAGGGGACAGGTGGTTAGGTGGGCATTAGAAATAAGTTTAGCAACCTTGTCTATAGTAGCAGGGTTGACTAAAGAAAGTGTTGAGTGTACCTGTGGACATGGGATGTTATGTGGGGCGGATATCTGTGAAGATTTTATCACAAATTGTACCAGTCTTATTTTTGAAGTGTTTGGCAATCTCCTGGGCAGTGAGTGAGTTAGTGGGTGGAGGCAATGGAGGCTGAGGTAGAGAGTTAAAGGTAGACAAGAGTTGACAGGGACTGGATGAAGTGTTAATGAGAGTTACATAGTTACATAGTAGGTGAAGTTGAAAAAAGACACAAGTCCATCAAGTCCAACCTATGTGTGTGATTATGTGTCAGTATTACATTATATATCCCTGTATGTTGCGGTCATTCAGGTGCTTATCTAATAGTTTCTTGAAGCTATCAATGCTCCCCGCTGAGACCACCACCTGTGGAAGGAAATTCCACATCCTTGCCGCTCTTACAGTAAAGAACCCTCTATGTAGTTTAAGGTTAAACCTCTTTTCTGCTAATTTTAATGAGTGGCCATGAGTCTTGTTAAACTCTCTTCTGCGAAAAAGTTTTATCCCTATTTTGGGGTCACCAGTACGGTATTTGTAAATTGAAATCATATCCCCTCTCAAGCGTCTCTTCTCCAGAGAGAATAAGTTCAGTGCTCGCAACCTTTCCTCATAACCAAGATCCTCCAGACCCTTTATTAGCTTTGTTGCCCTTCTTTGTACTCGCTCCATTTCCAGTACATCCTTCCTGAGGACTGGTGCCCAGAGCTGGACAGCATACTCCAGGTGCGGCCGGACCAGAGCCTTGTAGAGTGGGAGAATTATCGTTTTATCTCTGGAGTTGATCCCCCTTTTAATGCATGCCAATATTCTGTTTGCTTTGTTAGCAGCATCCTGGCATTGCATGCCATTGCTGAGCCTATCATCTACTTGGACCCCCAGGTCCTTTTCCATCCTAGATTCCCCCAGAGGTTCTCCCCCCAGTGTATAGATTGCATACATATTTTTGCCACCCAAATGCATTATTTTACATTTTTCTACATTGAACCTCATTTGCCATGTAGTTGCCCACCCCATTCATTTGTTCTGGTTTTTTTGCAAGGTTTCCACATCCTGCGGAGAAGTTATTGCCCTGCTTAGCTTAGTATCGTCTGCAAATACAGAGATTGAACTGTTTATCCCATCCTCCAGATCGTTTATGAACAAATTAAATAGGATTGGTCCCAGCACAGAACCCTGGGGAACCCCACTACCCACCCCTGACCATTCTGAGTACTCCCCATTTATCACCACCCTCTGAACTCGCCCTTGTAGCCAGTTTTCAATCCATGTACTCACCCTATGGTCCATGCCAATGGACCTTATTTTGTACAGTAAACGTTAATGGGGAACTGTGTCAAATGCTTTTGCAAAATCCAGATATACCACGTCTACGGGCCTTCCTTTATCTAGATGGCAACTCACCTCCTCATAGAAGGTTAATAGATTGGTTTGGCAAGAACGATTCTTCATGAATCCAGGCTGATTACTGCTAATGATACCGTTCTTATTACTAAAATCTTGTATATAGTCCCTTATCATCCCCCCCAAGATTTTACATACTATTGATGTTAGGCTAACTGGTCTGTAATTCCCAGGGATGTATTTTGGGCCCTTTTTAAATATTGGTGCTACATTGGCTTTTCTCCAATCAGCTGGTACCATTCCAGTAAATAAACTGTCTGTAAAAATTAGGAACAACGGTCTGGCAATCACTTGACTGAGTTCCCTAAGTACCCTCGGATGCAAGCCATCTGGTCCTGGTGATTTATTAATGTTTCTCAAGTCTAATTTTAATTCTGTCCTCTGTTAACCATGGAGGTGCTTCCTGTGTTGTGTCATGAGGATAAATACTGCAGTTTTGGTTACTGAAGCCCCCCGATTCACTCGTGAAGACTGAGGAGAAGAATAAATTCAATACCTTCGCCATCTCCCCATCCTTTGTAACCAGATGTCCTTCTGCATTCTTTATGGGGCCAATATGGACTGTCCTCCCTATTTTACTGTTTACATACGTAAAGAATTTCTTGTGATTTTTTTTGCTCTCCTCCGCTATGTGTCTTTCAAGTTCTATCTTAGCTGTCTTAATTGCACCCTTACATTTCTTGTTGTATTCTTTATAAAGTCTGAATGCTGAGGATGATCCCTCATCCTTGTATTTTTTGAAGGCCTTCTCCTTTGCTTTTATATGCATTTTTACATTGGAGTTAAGCCATCCAGGACTTTTGTTCGCTCTTTTAAATTTATTACCCAATGGGATACATTAGCTAATGCCCTTATTTAATATGCTCTTAAAGCAAACCCATCTCTCCTCCGTATTCTTTGTTCCTAATATTTTATCCCAATTTAAGCCTTTTAGCAAGGTTTGTAGTTTAGGGAAGTTGGCTCTTTTGAAATTCAGTGTCTTTGTATTCCCTTTATGTTTCCTATTTGTGTGATTTCTACAGAAACTAATTGACCTGTGATTGCTGTTACCTAAATTGCCCCGTATTTCCACATCCGTGATCAGGTCTGTATTGTTGGTAATCAGTAGATCCAGTAATGTTTTATTTCTAGTTGGTGCGTCTACCATCTGACCCATAAAATTGTCCTGCAAGACATTAAGGAACTGGCGAGCCTTAAATGAATGCACGGTTCCCTCCGCCCAGTCTATGTCTGGATAATTAAAATCCCCCATTATGATAACACTTCCTAGCCTTGCTGCTAATCCAAATTGTGATAGGAGATCTGTCTCCACTTCCTCCCTCAGGTAAGGGGGGCCTATAGCATACTCCCAGTATTATTTTCCCCTTAGCTTCATCCCTTTGGAGCTCTACCCATAAGGATTCCACCTCCTCCCTAGAGTGATAAAATAGGTCTGCTTGGCAATAATAATTGTATTTTTGGAGGGCTGATTTATATTGGTTGAAATAATTGTGAGACTTAGTCTTATGCCACAGACACTTAAAGGTGCAGAAATGTTTTTTGAGACTTTTGGTGTCATCTGTTTGCCAGGGTAGTAGGGTTGGGGTCTGATTCTGTGTGTAGTAAGGGGGACGAGCTGATCCAGGGTGGGGAACAGGGATCTATTGTAGATGTGGTAGATGTTCATTCTGCCCCTGGATCCGTACAGGGACCAGCTTCAAACTTCCCAATGGAGAGACATTCACTCCACATTTTCATGCTAATTGTGAAACTCAGGGCCTAGTTTATCTCATGACATGTGAGTGTCAAGCCTTTTACGTCGGAAAAACTATCCGACACTTCCGTTCACGTATCAAAGATCACGTGTATTACTCTGGAGGAGGAAAAATGATTACATCTGTTAGTAGACACTTGGACCTTTACCATAGATTTGACACCTCGGTGGTCTCCTTTTTTGCCCTTGCGGTTATTCCTAGAAGCCCTCGGGGTGGTGACTGGGACAAACAAATTTTAAGGCAGGAAACTTTGTGGATAGAGTGGTTGAATGCGACTCGGGCCCCTGGCATTAACGAATCACAGTCCTATAAACCTTTTTTGTAACTACCACTGGGCCATAAGTTAGAAATATAGGCTCTGAGGTCAATCTGGGTAGACCTACGTGGGTGTAGGCCCATTTTAGAGATATAGAGATCAGAGTTGAGGTTCATATACATTTTTGTACATAGCAAATACATCAAATATAAATATGGAGGTATTTACATGCAATAATAGAAATTTCTGTATTGCTTTACTGTAATTAAATTTGTGTTTGAAAACCCTTTTTAAGGTACATGGTACATGTATATGAGTTCTTTTATGTGCCTAGCTCTACAGGTGTGGGTTTGTGCCGGCGCCACCTGGTGGTGCATTCTTGATTGCTATGCGGCCGCCCAGCGCCGCATTGGTTTCCTCTGATGTGGCGCGCGCATCGGCTGGCTATTCTAGCCGGCGGATGCAGCTCGCGGTGGGCGTGCGCCGCCCTCTTACTGGAGGCTCCGTCTGGATTGACGGCCCTTCCGGCTGGTCGGGGCGCATGCGCACGGCGAGCACTTGGCCGGTCCGGATGACGTCACGACGGCGGCTGCCGATTGGACGTCGACGGACGGGACGGGCACACAAATAGGACAGCGTCCTAATACAGTGTGCGTTCCGCTCCAGGTTCAGGAGGACAACATACTCTACAGGCTTCCCTTCCATTATATTCAGGTACCTTTTTCACCACAGTACCAATCACTACTATGGTACATACTGCTGGATGTTGGTTTTATATCTTTAACCTAGGTTCCACTCTCTCCTTTTTCCCCCTTTTGTCTCTTCCTTCCCTTTTGCTTTTGGCTTTATTCATACTTCAGGGCCTATATCTGAAGTTTATACTGGATAATACAACATTGATGCTGCGATCTATGTCTGTTTGTATTCCATGGAGGCACACAGACTATGATTCTCGATTTGTAAGATTAATGGTGGTGAGTGTCCCAGACTATAGTAAGGAAATAGGTCACTTTTTCCTCAAAATTCATTATTTTCCTTGTTTTAGGAATAGGTCCATATATATAAGAAAATAATTAATACCAAGAACATACTGACCCGGATACGTATATTTTTATCATATGGTCAAGTTATGTGGTTCTTCCTTGCTAGCGGACTAGTACCTTTCTTTATTATTTCATATTGGTTTTAAATGTGAGTATTTTTCTTTACAATTTGTTTTCGCCACTTGTTTGTTCCATTGGGGGGTTACTTTTGAACCCTCCATTTTCTTTTTCCTTCCTTTCCTCTCCCCTCCCCCTCCCCTCCCCTCCCCCGTTTTCCTCTCCCCTCCCTCCCCTTTCCTTCCCCCTTTTCCCCATCCCCCTACCCTTCTCTCTCCCCCCCCCCCCTTCCTTCCTTAAAAACATGACTTGGGTCACAAATCTATTTTATTGCTACTTAAATACCATCTATAACTATGTTGTGCACGCCCCCATAGCAGTCCTTTAGCATCGCTCGGGTACTGACGCCCACTACCGCCCTGTCATGAGCAAGCACATAACTGTCCTTTTTGTATAAGATATGTGGCGCCATTATAGACGCCTGTTTTCTACCTATGTATATATATACTAACAATTAATTGTAATGTTATATACTTTGATAGTTACAACATACATTGTTATCACTCTTGAGGAAGCGTAGCCCATACGCGAAACATGTCGAGCATCGAACAATTTCAACATATGAATTGACTATGGAATTGCTATCTAGCCACCTCTTCGGATTGATCTACATTTGAAGCTATTTCCCATATGTCCGGAGAATTTCATACTGTAGATGGTGTTGTATAGCAACGATTTAAGTATAGACATATGTTGTGTTTTAAACAATATTTTTTGTCTTTTTGTTATGTGTTTTTTGATATTAAATAAAATAAGGAATTTTTATCTACAATTTTGTGGTGCCTAAAAAGTCCATAAGTCCCTTCTCCCCCCTTTTTTAGGGATCTATTGTAGACAGAGGTGGCTAGATTGGGGAAGGGACAGGGGTAGGATTTTGTCACAGAGGTGGTCCGTAGCAGAAAAGGAGTGCATAGGTAGGAGAATACAAGGTCGAGGATGTTGCCATTAGATTGAGTAGAAGCACGTACCCATTGCATCAGGTTAAATTTATCAAAATGCATATGCATATCTGAGTGCATGAAGTGATAATTAACCCTAGATGTCGAAAAAGAAACAGTGCAAAAAAAAAACAAAAAACTGGCAGTAACCCTTTACCACACATTATCTATCTGTAAATTAATGTTTCCCTGCATGCCCCCATGGAGAGAAAATGTTAAACTACAGCTAGCAACACCATGTTGGGCTGTTGCTAACAAGTCAGCTGCACACTAACAATCAGGAACAAAAAAAAAGACCTTAAGTCTGCAGATACCACTGTAGCCTGAAGATGGCAGTGTGTCTAATACTGTAACTGTCTGACAAAATTACAGAATAATAAATTAAACATATATTTTTGCAACTTTTGTTTCTATTGTTAGCCTATAATAAATAACACGAGGAATGATTTATTAAACAATATAGTAAAATACTAAAATGAGCCCTGTTTTTTATTGGAAAATGTATTGAGATATTCAGTCAAAGAGTTATTGTCAAGATAACCAAAGCAATATACTAATACAGCTAAATCTGGTCTGGACTTTCTTAGGAGAACTCAGGCGATCAAAGGGTTAATAATACAATACCCCTAAGTCGATTCCTGCAAACACGGGTTTGTTTGCAATCTGTACAGGAGTCTGCCAATGTATCAAGCCTTAAAAAGGGGTTGTAAACCCTTGTGTTTTTTTCACCTTAATGCATCCTATGAGGTTGTTAAGATTCGTGGGGTCCAAGGGAAGGCTTTTTTTAAGTATGGAGGTGACTAGTACATGTTTTAGAATGAAGATGTGAGTTAGAGAGTGTAGGATAGAGCCAGAGGGTTACTGCAGTATTTGAGAGGGAAAAGGGTCCAGGGGACAGGTGGTTAGGTGGGTATTAGAAATAAGTTTAGCAACCTTGTCTATAGTAGCAGGGTTGACTAAGGGAAGTGTTGAGTGTACCTGTGGACATGGGATGTTCACAACCCATGTCCACATCCTATGCATTAAGGTGAAAAAACTTCTGTCAGTGGCCGGCCCCCCAGCCCCCCCATTTACTTACCCGAGCCCCTAAATTAATTTGGTGGAGACGCACTGTCCCTCTCTGCACTGGGTCCCGGCTCTTAATTGGTAAGATTGATAGCAGCGCAGCCATTGTCTCCCGCTGCTGTCAATCAAATTCAATGATGTGGGTGCTGGGGGGGCGGGGCCGAGTCTATGTGTCTATGGATGCAAATGCTGAACCCGGGAGCGCGCCCACAAGATAACCCCCCAGGAGAGAGCTTCTCCTAGGGGGTTGTCTGATAAGAGGAGGAGCCGCAGGAGCCGCTTGAGCGACCCCTGAAGTCGATGATCGGGGCTACTCTGTGCAAAACAAGCTGCACAGTGGAGGCAAGTATGATATGTTTGATATTTAAAAAAAAAACAACTGAAGCCTTACAATCACTTTAATAAGCAAGCCAGTGTTAATTGGCTCCTTGTGAAGTGTTCGGCATCTCAGACAGAAAAGTAGAAATAAAATATGGATCCTGTGGGAAGAAAATAGTAGCTATTAAGAGCAATGTAAAAGAGTTAACTTACCTTTTATCAAAAAATGCATTTTTAATTTTGTCTCGAATAGGGTTCTGTTCCAGATCTAAAACCTTCTCAAAATCATTTTTCCTGTTAAAACAAGAAAAAAAGGATAGTCTATACCACTCGAAATAAAAAGGCAGCCAAGTCAAAACTGGTATTTCAGTTTTTGGTGAATATTAAAATAAAAAACAACCCCAGACGGTAATGTCTCTGCTGTTCTACAGAAATAAAAACCTTTATTCAATAGTTTGAGTCTTCATGGCTTTAACAGCCTCCAAGATGCCAAATAGTTCAATAATCCAGTGTTCTCTCCTCTGCCATCAATGAGGCAGCTCCAAGGTGCTGTATACAAAATAGGTATCATCTGGCATCCCTTGGTTCTTATCTGCAGGAAAAAACATGTCCTGGAGATGCTTGCTGGGATACTGGAATTCACATAATGTGCAAGTTCTTTACAAAGCAGCCAAAGCCTAAGTAGAAAAGCCTGTCCCCTGCCAGCATGCTGCGGAGAGGTACCTTGCATGAAAGCCATGGTCTTCAATCATTAGAGTGCATAAGCTTTGCTGAATATGGTGCTATAGCTCTGACTTAGCAGGGAGCAAGTTATGCCCTGTTCACACACGACTGGTTTTGCCATCGGAATAAACTCCGAAGGTTTTTCCGACGGAGTTACGATGGAATTCCGCTCAAGCTGTCTTGCATACACATGGTCACACCAAAATTCCGACCGTCCAGAACGCGGTGACGTACAACGCGTAGGACAGGACTAGAAAATGGAAGTTCAATAGCCAATAGCTTCCGTCTCGTAAGTGCTTCAGAGCATGCGTCGTTTTTGGTACGTCAGAACAGGATACAGACGAGCAGTTTTCCCGATAGGAATTGGTTCCGTCGGAAAAATTTAGAACATGTCTTTCTATGTCCGTCAGAATTTTCCACGTAAAAAGATGGGGCATACACACGATTGGAATGTACGATGAAAAGCTACCGTCTGACTTTTTCTGTCGGACATTCCGCTCGTGTGTACACTGCATTAGACCTCTGCAGAAGGAGCACTGCTTCCAAACAGAAAGCAAGGGTCCTTCTCTTCAGCATGTTTGAAGAATCTAGCTATTTTAAACTGAAGGTTCAACTGGGCTTTAATTTGGTTTATACTATGGAAAATGCAACAAGAGTGGGAATGCTCCAAAGTGGGAGAAGCTCCCAAATATTTACAGTGTATAGGAACATGACTAGGAGCTTGAACGGGGAGATCTTACTGTTGGTGCTCCCAAGTGATATAAGCCAGTCCACCCACCATACTCCACCTATAACTCAAAAAATGTTTAGGTAGGCTGATGAATAAATACTGCATATTATGTGTATATTAGGCATACTCAAACACAGTGGTTGGTCCCGCACTTACCCCATCTAAGTGTGGCGGGTGGTGGACTGCGGGCAGCAGCTCCTGTGCCCTCCCCTTGAAGCACGGTGGCTTCCACTGTGCGTCTCCTGTCTCCTCCTCCTAGGCATCCAAGAGGATCGCCTGTCCTTTCAGCCAATCGGGTGACTGGTCTTGGTGTGAGAATAGCGAATATTCATTTGCTATTGTCACACAACTGGGTGGGCTCAGGAGCGCAGTGCTCTGCGCCCTGAGGCCACCCTTTTTTGAAGCCTATTAGAGCCTTTGGCTCTAATCACGAGCTTCAAACCCCACCCCCCACCCCATTGGGATCCATGGCCTGGCGCCCTGTATGTAGATCAGGGGGCTTGATGTATCGTTGGGGGGGGTGTGGCGCCCGTGCGCCCCTAGTGGATGGGCCGCCACTGCTCAAACACATTATAATTAGTCAATAGCTTGGTATAAGATAATTTTCTTATAATGAACAGCCTATTTGTTTTTAAGAACAAAAGTAGCATATTGTAAATGTGGACTTGGAGTGAACCTGTGTTTTGTCAATGCTGCGCCTTTCTGTCATTCTCTGCTGCTTAGTTCACCCATGGGTAGCAAATACCCAGTAATTCCATACCTGAAATTACTGGGTATTTTTCTCCGTTCAGTTGGGGAGCAAGAGGAAGGTGAGTAAGAGCTGCTGCAGAAGCCAGTATTAAAGTCCTGCACATCTACATTTTCCACTGAAAAAGTAGGTGAACCTTTACAGCCTGGGCCATGGATCTAAGGGGCTCCAAAGGGACACAGGGATCAATATGTAAGCCTCACAAAGTGCCTACTATTCAGCAAAGTTCTTACCTTGCCATGCCAGTGCCAAAACAAACTGAAATCTCATACTTGACTCTATATTATTCTTTCCATTCTTAAGGTTCAGCTGAAGCCAATATGTTTTGTTTTGGATAAACTGGAGAGGGATTTGAACCTCGGTTGGGGCTTTACTGCTGTCAGTGTCCCCACTGGGAACATTCAGTCTCTCATTTTGTCCTGGTGACCATTGTCAAAATGTTGAGCTAGTACCAGAACAAGAATAGAGGGGACATCTTCCTACAGTAACATTTGATCTGGTGACAGATTTCCTCTCACTTCCTGATGTGGCTACAGACAAGAAAAGGGAAATCTCCTGAACACAGATGGCAAAAAAAAAAAAAAAATATGACTGGGGTTTAAATTCATTCAGTATTCAGGCCACAAAAATGGCATGCAATATACTTTCAATAAAACAGTGGTGTTCATCAAAACAGAAAACATAGGCAAAACCGATTAAACTAACAGTCCGGTGGCATGTGAAGGAATGTAGCTGCCAATGTACAAGTATAGGGAAAGACCCTGGTCGCATCTGACCACTTTCCTGTACGTCACTCTCTAGCCCACAAATGATGAGCACGTCCTGGTAGTCACAGAAAACAAGAACAAACAGCAGGACAAAGTAGCTGTCTTCAAACTGAAGGCTTAGGGTAATCACATTACACATTTCACCACCTTACTTAACTGATGCTATGTGTTGTATCGTAATGAAAGGGCCTTGGTGATAAAAGGTTTTAATGATGCTCAGGCAGTATTATGTTTCTTTAAGACACAGAATGAGTCATTCCAAAGTGTAACACCTTCATTACAATATAATTTCACAGAAGAAACATACCAACCTCTAAATGATAGACTTTGGAGGGCGGTTCACCAGTTTAACAAGTTTACCTAACCCATGTTTGGCCTTATGATTAAGGATTACACAACACAGAATACATTGAACCATATAGAAAGGTACTGACCTCTCTTTTACTGTCTGCTGTTTAAGAAGAGTCTGTCACCAACTTAAAACATTGCAGGTAAAATCACAGAAAAAACAAATAATTACTTGTGTTTTTCCTGTCCCTAAATCATTTTTGATTCCCTTACCATGTGCCTTTGAACATGCTAAAAAATTGACTGGTCAATTCTCTAGCACAGAACATCCCTTGCATCTCATAGCCTTCTTCTCTTCTGGGAGTGTCTAATTACCTTCTGTGTTGGCAGCTTCTCCCCTTTTCTCTCACCTGCCTAAAAAACTTTTTTTGGAGCTGCATCTCTTTGGCACCTGACAGTGCCAACCATGACAATAGTCAATCTTTCTCAACTTTTTACCCCAGAGGAACCTTTAAAATAATTTTCAGGTCTCAGGAAATCCTGCTAAATTTCTTTGGTATTCTTTGATATCATGCAACTGGCTCTGCCAAGAGGCATTGACTCCGGAACGATGCAAGCACCATGAAATTGGAGGTCAATCAGCCACAGCTCAAGAAACCCCTAACAAACTCTAGAGTATGGGTGCTCAACCTGTGGCCCTCCAGCTGTTGCAGAGTTACAAGTCCCATCATGCCTCTGACTTTGGGAGTCATGTTTGTAACTGTCAGCATTGCATGGCCTCATGGGACTTGTAGTTTTGCAGGAGCTGGAGGGCAACAGGTTAAGCACCAACTTTTTTGCATTCCAGCAAATGCGTTAAAATACAGGCTTCAGGATTTTCGATATCTACACAAAGAAGGCTTTTTAGGTAAATAACTTTAACCACTTGATGCCCAAGCCCATTTTGATAATTACTTAGAACGACCAAACAATATATATTTTCTGAAAGCAAAGGCCCAAAGAGAAAAATGGTGGTTGTTGCAATTTTTTATGTCACAAGATATTTACGCAGCAGTTTATCAAAAAGCTAATTTTCAGTAAAAAATACACTTTAATGAATTTTAGTGCAAATATGTCACGCTTTAAAATTGTGCACGCCCATTATCCAAACGAAGCCTTTACAGGTTACCAGTTTAGAGATAAACAGGAGATCTGGTGCTAGAATTATTGCTCTCACTCTGACAATCGTGTCAATACCTCACATGTGTTGTGCGATCACTGCTTACAAATGCATGCAGCACCAATGTATGCATTCGCATTTGCACGTGAGGTCAGGCTCTTTGAAGATAACCTTCTATATAAAGACACAAAAGTCTAATGCCCCATACACATGGTCCGAAAATCGTACGAAAAATCCGCATTCGAATCGATCGTACGATAATCGGAACGTTAGTACAGAGCTTTCGAGAGCCGATCAGGACAGTTCATCCGATATTATTCTATCGGACATGCATGGAAATTTTTTTCGTACAATGCCAGATCGTACGATTTTCGTTTAATCAGTACACCTATCGTTCGAAAATGCAATACAAATGCATTACAACACATGACATCACTTCCAAATTTTTATGCTGTCGTACGGGATTTTTCGTGACCTTAGTAAACTCATCAGATTCAACATGAGATTAGCATGCAAAAAAAAAAAAAAGGGACGATCATTCGTCCAATAATCAGATCGTGTGTACCGGGCATTAGGCTAGCCATACAAGACTCAATTTTCGTTTGATTCCTGCTGAATCTGCTGCAATTGGAGCTGTTGGTGGTCTTGTTGGCAATTTATTGGACTGAGCTGGGTGGAAAATTATAAGCTAAACAGTGACTACATCCTATCTGATGGAGTCGCTATTCAGGTATTCAGACAACTGCTGGTGGCAGTGTAGATTCCTCCATCAATGCTGTTCAAGGCTAAACAAATGAAAAATAGCTAATCTGGGAACTCCTCCTGGCACTGGCAGCAAATGCCCATCCCTAACCCTTTTTGTGACTGAACACTAAAGCTCTCCATACATTATTTCTACTGGTTTCTGATGTGCCTGATGAACTGGCCAAAATTAGCCCCACTGGTGGCTGGCCCTGTTGCCTCCCTCCTGCCAAACATCTTTCAATTTAAAAATAAAAGGAGCAAGATGGAAAACTCTTGGCCGAACAGTAGAATGCAGTCACTGTTTGGGTATTCTGATAGCAGCTGGTGCCAGTTGTCAGAATACAATAGCAGTAGCAGGAAATTTGGCCATTCATGAATGGACAAACCTGTTGGATTTTTTCTGCTCAACCCATAGTCTGAACAAAAAGTCATATATGGCCAGCTTAACCCCAAACTTACCTTCCAATCTACTTGCTCAACTTTTGTTGTTGTTAAATCAGAGTGGATTTTAGATTTAAATAGCAATTCTCTATCTGCTGAAGATTTTTTATCCTCTTAGAACTTCACCCTCAGCTGCCCCCAGCCAGACCAGTTAGATACATTTACCTAATTTCTCCAGAAGGTGCTGAAACAAAAGAATTCTGATGTCAAAGTCCACCTCAAGTCTTTTTTCTTTTTTAAAACTACAAGTATTATGTACTCGTTGAGTCCTAAATTACGCAAATATTTTAATGCATTCAAAATTCTGCACAATTAACATCAGAATATTTACAGCAAACAATGCTGCTTTTATTTGCACACATAACTGTAAACCAGTGACATTCATAGTATGTCTAGCAATAGGCTTGCTTTACAGACATTAACACATTTATTTCACACATTCCTAGAAAACACATGGTACTCAGCATGTTACAGCCTTGGAAATTTCTGCAAACTATGACAGTCTGCAGGGTATTGGTGATACATGCCATACATTTACTTTTCTCAATGATAAGTGGCATTTCGCTTTGCAGACAAAAGGGTAGTTCTTTTTTGCGTTTGCCTTTTTTTTAAACCAAAAAGGGCAAAGCTGGAAATGTGGTTGGTAGATCATTTTTTTCTTAGTACAGTTGTTCAGAATAATGGTACTTGTTCCTTATTATTAAAAGACATTTGGTAGTGGCATAGTGGTATTGTTTAATTACAATTCAGATACAGTATGTGACCACTGGTATGGAACAAGCATGCAACATGTTAGGTCAGACGAACTATTGATCTGCATATGCATATGTGAAGAGAGGGGATTAAATATGACTGAAGCCAGTGGATATGCATAACAACCAGGCAACTAACATTTTCAGAAGGTGGTTACCAAAAACAATATTAAGGTAAGATTCAAACTAAATTATAAATACATTATACAGTATCAAAATTTCCTGGCATGTTAGACAACTGTTTTGTCTGTAAAGATCAGTACATAAGGATTATCTTTAAGAACAGAGTTGAATAGAAAGTCCACAGGCTGTGTGCTGCCCCTTTCCCTCTTCTTAGATCACAGCCTATGACAGCTATGCAAAAATCCAACCCTGATTAGGAATAATATAAAAATATAGATTTTCTTTGTTATTTTATAATACAGAATTGCATTTTCTGGGGTTTTTATAGATAGGAGTACCACTGGCATAGTGTTTGCATTGTAAACACAGATGCCTTGTAGGGTTGAGGTCCTGAGTTCAAATCCTACATGGTCATGACATGCATTAGGATTACATTTTTCATGTGTTACATTGATTGTGTGTAAAGTGTATGCAATCCCCTACAACAGGGTTTCTTAACCAGGGTTCCACAGAAGCCTAGGGTTCCTCCAAAGGTCGCTAGGGGTTCCTTGAGCAATGAGAAGTTTCTTCCGTTCATATAAGTTCCTACTGACACCATTGATCTTTTAAGCTACCTTTAAGGGGATAGTCCTTCCCAAATGACCACAAATGTAAGGAGCATTATTCCCACTACCCACCACACTAATATATCATGAGTTGTAGATATTGTAATTTTAAGCAGGGGTTCCCTAAGACCAGAAAGTTTTTTTTTTAAGGGTTCCCCCATGTTCAGAAGGTTGAGGAAGGCTGCCCTACAATAAACTCCTCTTATTTACTCCATTTTGCTTTGATAAACATACCACTTGAAGAATTTAAAGGGGTTGTAAAGGTAATTTTTTTTTTTTTTAAATAACAAACATGTCATACTTACCTTCACTGTGCAGCTCGTTCTGCACAGAGTGGCCCCGAACCTGCTCTTCTGAGGTCCCTCGGCGGCTGTTTCAGCTCCTCCCCGCAAGAACTAACCACCTTAATACGAGCTCCATCGCATGGTGGTTAGTTATTGCGGGCGCGCTCCCGTGATACAGCCGGCGGCTATAGCCGCTCACTGTATCACTCGGCCCCGCCCCCCGGCACGCCGCGTCATTGGATGTGATTGACAGCAGCGCGAGCCAATGGCTGCGCTGCTTTCAATCCATCCACTGTAGCCAATCAGCGACCAGGCTGAGCTGCAATAGAGATGACGGGAGCGAGCGGCTGAGTTTCGAGGTGTCAGGTAACTAAAATGGGGGGGCTGGGGGCGGCGGTATTGTCAAAAGTTTTTTCACCTTAATGCATATAATGCATTAAGGTGAAAAAATGTTTACCTTTACAACCCCTTTAATTATTATTATGCTTTTGGGCAAAATAGACAAACATGGGAAGCCCAAATCCAGGATCATTCACTCCAGCACATGATGTCTCTGCACTGAACCTAGACAGCCTATTGGGATGCTGGGACAATCATCACTGTCTAAATATCTGCCCTTGAGATGATTCGTAGAAACACTCCTGTAAGACCCTGGCTGGGTTGTTTGGCCACATGCTCTGCTGATCTTTCTTTAATTAGAGGGTCTGATGAAGCTGGTAAGCCTCCATTCTTCTCATAATTAGGTGGTCGCGTCACAGCTTGGATCTTTTTAAATGGTGATGGATATCCATGGTACATTCTGATCTTTTTGAGTATTTATGAAGAGGATTCTCTTTTTTACAGTTTCACGGACTCCCCTCTGGGTGATCTGATGTACATTGCAAGGATTATAACAACCTTTGTTGCAGATTACTACCTTTTGTTATTCTGAAGAAATCTATGTGTGTTTGTCTGTGCCTCTGGACAGAGTGGATCTAATAGGAGTGGTTTCATAATCATCAGTCAGCTGTGGCAGCTGCAGAGCTCTAATGAGGAAAGCTGCTGGGCCTGCATCCCTTTAGACGTGTTCCTATTGGAAATATCTCACCAAAAATGACATTTCTGTTGCAGAGATGCCTGAAATCTGACTTGTATCTTAGGTAGACTTCTGGGAAAATTGGTGAACCAAACACAAGCAGGAAATTATGTTTCAGGGGAGTGGTCAGTACACATTCTGTGTACAGAACACCTCCGGGTAGCCATATTGGTTTACATTTATGGAAAATTACAGCGGCTGCAGATTGAAAAGGAAAGGTAATTTTTAATAACATCCAATTGCAATATGACTTGTATCGCAATTGTACACGCTATATTAATTTTTCTTTATTTGCTTTTTTTTTGCCCCATGAAAGTGTAGTTACCCTTTAAGTTTGCCCTTCATTTGGTGCAAACTGCACGTCATACCTTTATTGTTTCTGATTTCCATTTTTATCAGTATAAGTAGCGCGACTACTTTATGATTAATTTTATTATGTCTGTTTGAAACGTGCAAAATGTACTTGTCGATCTTGTCAGAAAATTAGAAGTGTCCTGTGTCCCCTGCATACTTCCTGTGTTATCTCATAGAGCAGTGCTTATCAACTTACAAGGTACAGAGGGCCTCAAAAGTCACCCTTGATATCTCCAAAGAGACCATATAACATTAGTTATATGTAATGTTACAGAAAAATGTAATAGACTGAAGACTTACTATATGAACGATCAGAGACTGTTCTACAGGAGTAGTTGGAGACTGAAGTCATGCTATAGAGACAGTCAGCGATTGGGGACATGTCACCTGAAACTGCTAGAGATTGCTGTTATTAGAGGTCCCTTTAGAAGTCAATGATCCTACTACTGATTGCTGGGCCCCATGGACAGCTCTTCAAACACCAAAGGGCCGCAAATGGCACTATGGTAACAGGTTGAGAACCAGAGTCATAGAGTCTATTTAAACCTCCTAGTTCTGGGTGACACTCAGAGCACAGGTTGGGCTGGGCACCAGGGTCATAAAGTCTAGTTATACCTCCCAGTTCTGGGTGGAACTTGGGCCACAGGTTGGGCACCAATGTCATAAAGTCTATTTTGAGATCCCAGTTCTGGGTAACACATAGGACAGGGTGGGTACCAGGGTCTTACAGTCTATTTAGACCTCCCAGCTCTGGGTGGCACTCGGCCATAGGAGGGGCAGCAGGGCCATAGAGTCTATTTAGTCCTTCCAGTTCTGGGTGGTACTTGCAGGGTCTATAAGGGAATAAAACCTGGGGAAATATGCAGTATTGCAGAGATGTACTGCTTATAATTTTTTATTTTGCCTTAACTTAATCTTTAACTTCTCCTGCAATGTGAAGGCTAACTAGCAGCATCACTTGATTGCACACAAAGTGGCCTAAGGGCTGCTCATTTGCACATTACATAAGAAAAAAAAGGTTATATTACCTGAGAACTCCCTTGTCCCCACAAAGATAGCTGAAGCGCTTGTGAAGATGTTCAATTTGCTCTGCAGAGACTGTGAAGACAAATGGGAAAGGAAGAGGTTAATTTCATACCTGTTAATGATGCTATCTAAACACAATCGTATAATAGTGTGTCAAAGACTCCATTGGCACGGGCAGAATTGGTATGTCACAACTTCACCATTCCCCATATTGTACTAGGAAATGCTCAATAAGAACATAAATCAGTAATGACAGAGCTGGCACATTGCCTGAAATTAATAAGACTGCCTGAAATATTCTAGGCAAATCGCCCAAAGGAACTGCCTAGGACAGAACTGAAGTGTCACCCTTTGTGAAGAAGTCAGTAAAATTATCATGAAATATTATTGCCACACAGGTCCATCCTCGCTGAAGACCGCAATATCATTTACAGGAAAAACATCTGGACGCATTTCATTCCAATCTTAATTCCCAATGCTCTGGAGTGGTTGTATGACATACAACTGATTTTAATGCTTCCTAAGCTCTGCAATATGCAAATGGTTCTTAGAGAATGCGGACTAGTTTGTAAGAAAAGCAGTTCATGTTTATGAATGTGACAGAGAGATGGATGAAAGAGAAAAGTTCTAGCCAACTCTGCACTTCTATTCCATATTATATATTATGTGCATATCAAGCCATTCATTCAATGCTCACAGGAGGAAATAAAATCACAAAACAGCAATGCAAAATCAGTGATTTTCTACACATAAGGCTGATTGACTGATTGGGGCCAATATATAACGTTCCAGCTTCTACACCTGCAGCCTAAAGACTGAAGTCAGTGCTTTGAAAGGAAACCCACGACAATATGGAGATTGCCACTAATGACCTCTGATTCTAAAAATGCTAGTTGCTTAGCTGGCATGATGATCCCATGGCTACAATAGCTTTTAATGGCTGTAAATCCAAAAACAAAACAAAAACGGCTTCCCAAAAATGTTTAAAAACTCTCCATGACCCTTGTTTCTCTAATGATGCCTTCATAAAAATAGAAATTACCTGTTGATCCTGCCAGCTAGCAGTACCTTCTTCTCCTTAAAGCGGAGTTCCACCGTCAAATATTTTTTTTTCTAAATTCCTAAGTTACTATTATATATACCACTCACTTGTTATTTGCAAATGACCCCCCGATGTCCGGTGTCGTTTAAAAAAAAGGAACTTCTAAAATTTGTTCGTGGTGGTTGTCATCTTGCCTGTGGGCATGTGAAGCCCACAAGCAGATACTTCCTGGATACGGTGATGCTGAGCTACCAGCATGCACCTCCCGTTCCCGCGCATGCGCATTATTTACAAGTCACAGCGCCGTAAGCTTCCGACGTTGCCATCACAACGAGCAGTGTCATCGGAAGTGCCCGCCCCGTTGTGATGGCAACAAAGATCAACACAAGCATGTCATCGCGTCACTTCCAGTTTCGGATCTCGCGATGATTAGCGGCGGCTAGCCACTCTGAGTCCTGGGAAGATTGATTCATGGCTCCCAGGCGTCAGTGCGCCGCCCCAGCAGACATTGCGCCGCCGGATCTGATGGCAAAACCCGCAAGTGGCTAGGACCGGAAACGCCAAATCAACAATAAATAACAAGGTAACCCTTTGGGAAAAAAAAATTCTTTCCATTTGTCACTGTATTCTATGCCTGCTTGTGAATCAGCTTGATTTGTGAAAGAGCGTGGAACTCCGCTTATTCGTCTACTCCCCCCCCTCTGGTGCCACACCTGTCAGCGGGGAGGAGGGAACAGGGACCTGTTCTTGACAGGTCCATTTCCGGAGATGGCGCATCGGCGATGCTCGGCCCCCTCCTGCTTCCTCTGTCGCTGGGCCAATTAGAAAGTGCGGCGCAGTAGGGAACTGGCACTCCTTTACCAGCAGTGGCGGCGGCTGCACCCGACAGCCGATCCAAAGATCGGCTGGGGTACCGACATTGTGGGCTCCCTGGACAGGTAAGTGTCCATATATATTAAAAGTCAGCAGCTGCAGTGTTTGTAGCTGCTGACTTTTAATTTTTCGTGGGGTGGGCGGACCTCCATTTTAAGCCGGGCAAATTTCAATCCATGTAAAGGCAGGGTGGTTGTACAGAAGTCGATTTACTGATGGACTTCTGTACAACCACCCTGACAGATTTTTGCTAAAGCTGGCAATGCTGATTAGTGTATTCTGTCTCTGTCACCTACAGTGCCTTGAAAAAGTATTCATACCAACACAAAGTGGCACATAAAATTGTGAAGTGGAAGGAAAATGATAAATGGTTTTCAAATTTTTTTACAATAAATATGTGAAAAGTGTAGCGTGCATTTGTTTTCATTTCCCCTTACTCTGATACTCCTAACTAAAATCTAGTGGAACCAATTGCCTTCAGAAGTCACCTAATTAGTAAATAGATTCCACCTGTGTGTAATTTAATCTCAGTATAAATACAGCTGTTTTGTGAAGCCCTCAGAGGTTTGTTAGAGAACTTTTGTGAACAAACAGCATCATGAAAGCCAAGAAACACATCAGACAGGTCAGGGATAAAGTTGTGGAGAAGTTTAAAGCAGGGTTAGGTTATAAAAAAATATCCCAGGATTTGAATATCACACAGAGCACTGTTCAATCCATCATCCAAAAATGGAAAGAGTATGGCACAATTGCAAACCTACCAAGACATGGCCGTCCACCTAAACTGACAGGCCGGGCAAGGAGAGCATTAATCAGAGAAGCAGCCAAGACACCCATGGTAACTCTGGAGGAGCTGCAGGTGGGAGAGTCTGTCCACAGGACAACTATTAGTTGTGCACTCCACAAATCTGGCCTTTATGGAAGAGTGGCAAGAAGAAAGCCATGGCGGTGGCAGCATCATGTTCTGGGGATGCTTTTCTTAAGCAGGGACAGGGAAGCTGGTCAGAAGAGTTGATGGGAAGATGGATGGAGCCAAATACAGTGAAATCTAAGAACAAAGCCTGTAATGCCCTGTACACACGACCGGACTTTCCAGCAGACTAGGTCCGACGGTCTTCCCGTCGGACTTACGGCAGACTTCCGACGGACTTTCCAAACGAACGGACTCACGCACACATGACCGGACTTTCCGGCAGAATGGGTCCGATGGTCTTCCCGACGGACTTTTGACGGAGTTACGGCGGACTTCCAAACAAACAGATTTGCCCACACACGGACTAAAGTCTGTTCATTCTGAACGTGATGAGGTACAACGGGACTGGAAAAGGAAGTCAATCTCGCCACTTTTATCAGCGAGATTAACACCTTGCGAGCCCCGTTGCAGAGCATTCCAGGCCGGTACGGATTTTAAGGGGAACTCTCTACACCGAAAAAATGGCGTGGGGGTCCCCCGAAATCCATACCAGACCCTTATCCGAGCACGCAGCCCGGCCGGCCAGGAAAGAGGGTGGGGACAAGCGAGCGCCCCCCCTGAACCGTACCAGGCCGCTAGCCCTCAACATGGGGGGATGGGTGCTTTGGGGAAGGGGGGCGCCCTGCAGCCCCCCCCACCCCAAAGCACCTTGTCCCCATGTTGATGAGGACAAGGGCCTCTTCCTGACAAGCTTGGCCGTTGGTTGTCGGGGTCTGCAGGCGGGGAGCTTATCGTAATCCGGGAGCCCCCTTTAATAAGGGGTCCCCCCAGATCCCAGCCCCCTGCTCTATGTGAATGAGTAGGGGGTATATCGTACCCCTACCCATTCACCTGGGGGAAAAAGTGTCAATAAAAAAAACACACTAGACAGGTTTTAAAACGAATTTATTAGCCAGCTCCGGGGGTCTTCTTCCGACTTCGGGGGTCTCTTCCGACTTCTCCGGCCTCTTCTCCCGGTGTCCGGTTCTTCTCCTGCTCTCCAGCCTCTTCTCCGCTCTCTCAAGTTCTTCTCCCGCTCTCCGGGTGGTGTCACCCTGTGACCCCGCCCTTTATGACGTCACAGTCCCGGTGACCACGCCCCATGTCTATATAAGTCGTTGCGCACCGTGAACACAGCATTACAGCGGGAGAGAGCGTTGTGTCAACATCGGAAGAAGAGAGTTCCGGCGGGAGGATTTGAAACATGTTTCAAATCTAAAGTCCGTCGAATTTTCGACCAAAAAAGGTCCATCGGAAGTCCGATGAAGCCCACACACGGTTGGATTGTCCGACGGATTCGGTCCGTCTGACTAGTCCGGTCGAAAAGTCCGCTCATGTGTACAGGGCATTAGAGTCTGCAAAAGACTTGAAACTGGGGCGGAGGTTCACCTTCCAGCAGGACAACGACCCTAAACATACAGCCAGTGCTACAATGGAATGGTTTCGATCAAAGCATATTTATGTGTTATGCCCCGTACACACGGTCGGATTTTCCGATGGAAAATGTCCGATCGGAGCGTGTTGTCGGAAATTCCGACCGTGTGTGGGCTCCATCGCACATTTTCCATCGGATTTTCCGACACACAAAGTTGGAGAGCAGGAGATAAAATTTTCCGACAACAAAATCTGTTGTCGGAAATTCCGATTGTGTGTACACAAATCCGACGGACAAAGTGCCACGCATGCTCAGAATAAATAAAGAGATGAAAGCTATTGGCCACTGCCCCATTTATAGTCCCGACGTACGTGTTTTACGTCACCGCGTTCAGAATGATCAGATTTTCCGACAACTTTGTGTGACCGTGTGTATGCAAGACAAGTTTGAGCCAACATCCGTCGGAAAAAATCCTAGGGTTTTGTTGTCAGAATGTCTGAACAAAGTCCGACCGTGTGTACGCCCTATTAGAATGGCCCAGTCAAAGTCCAGACCTAAATCCTATTGAGAATCTGTGGCAAGACTTGAAAATTGCAGTTCACAGACGCTCTTCATCCAATCTGACAGAGCTTGAGCTATTTTTCAAAGAAGAATGGGCAAAAAAGTCACTCTCTAGATGTGCAAAGCTGGTAAAGACATACTCAGAAAGACTTGCAGTTGTAATTGCAGCAAAAGGTGGTTCTAGAAACTATTGACTCAGAGGGGCTAAATACAAATGAACACTTTTCACATATTTATTTGTAAAAAAAAAAATTGAAAAACATTTATCATTTTCTTTCCACTTCACAATTATGTGCCACTTTGTGCTGGTCTATTACATAAAATCCCAATAAACTACATTTACGTTTTTGCTTGTAACATGATAAAATGTGGACATTTCAAGGGGTATGAATACTTTTTCAAGGCACTGTATTTAGCTAATAATGTTCAAATATACAATTATGGATTTCCCATCACTATCCATCCAGGGGACCAAGGTCAATAGTAAAATTTAAAAGGTCAGTTTCCCCAGTGGTGACATTGTTACAGCAATAAAAACTTGAAAGTTCTAAATGTTCTCTTGTCTATTGAAAAAAAAGGTTCATCTTAATATGCACATTAAGATAAAATTCTAGTATTTACATTAGTTGCAGTCAAAAATACATTTAATCAGTCACTCATAGTATGGCTTTCCCAAAGGAATGCATTGAGCCGTGGCAGTATGAAGGCTAGACAGCTTGGAGTGGGGCTGCTCAGAAAAGATCAGGGCTGAATAATAGTATAAGACCAAGAGGGCAGAAGTGGACAGAACACTGCCAAGTGGGAAAGGACGCAGTTAAAAACAAACATTTAAACTACAGTTGTACTTTAAATGGATAGTTCATCTTTACAAAAAAGCCTGCCTATGCAAGCAAGGGATGTTTGTAGATTTAAACAAACTGCAGCTCTGACTAAAGCTGAATAAAGCCCTTGCTATAGGTGTAGGCCATTTACAGACCTTATGAAGCCTCACTGGAATACTCCCAGGACATTGCTAAGTGAGGCCTAGTCATCACTGCTCACCTCCACCACCACAGGAGCGAGCTCTTTTTCTGATTCAAACCCCCTCACATACTGTTTCTCTCCTCTGATGCAGTAGCTCTGAGCTCAGCATTTGCTGAGCCGTGATGACTAGGCCTCACTTAGCAACATCCTGGGAGTACTTAGCAACAACCTGGGAGTATTCCACAGTATTACATATCATAAGATATGTAAATGGCCTACACCTATAGCAAGCGCTTTACTCAACTCTAGTCAGAGCTGCACAGTTTGTTTTTATCTACAGTGTAGAAACATTTTCGCTTGGCTCAGGGCCAAGCCTGGGCTGTGAATCTGGGTCAGGGTTTAGTGACTCAGGGCTGGGTGGCTTATCCTAGCAGCTTCTTTGGTGCATCCCCCTGTTTTCTGATGCATTGGAGAACTTTCTGGGTATAGTGGGTGGAAGCTAGGAGGAGCTGCTTGGAATATTTATGAGGGCCTCAGTATATCCCCAGTGAAGGGCTGCCAGGGGGCAGGCCACCTCATAATTAGGCATGAGTCATGCCAGGGGGAGGAGAGTTGGGTGCAAGATGGAGTGCTGAGGAGGCTGTCGGTGGCCCTTGAGGGTGCCCCCTAGTCTGGGGGAGGTGACTGTGGGCCTGGGGCTCGGGTGCAGGAGGATTCCTATCAAAACACGTGGAGAAAGCCCATTCCTGGAGGCATGGGAACAAGGAAAGAGGAGAGCAGGAGCAGGTCAGCGCATCTGGGAGATCTCCTCAGAGTCAGCCGGGTGTGCTGGTGAGTGTCAGTCTGGAGGACTGTGGGGAGAAGTTAGCCTGGAGGGTTAGTGAAAGGGGCAGCTGCAGCCAGGTGGGCTGGTCATGCCTCAAGAGGTGGTTCTGGGATCAGTAACCACAGGAGTGATGTAAGGTGGACACTGAAGTTATACTACACATCTAAGGGGCATTGGGTTCTCACCTGTAATGGGCCTTTGCTTTACCTGACTAAGTGACTATACGGCAGTCAGTGTTCCAGGCAGGTTCTGCAATCAAGAATGTGCTGGAGTTTGAGAAGAGGAGCTGTATATAGAGACTGTATATAGGAAGAGTTGTTCCTGAAGTTGTTGTTAAAGTCAAGTGGGCATCCCATAACCTTCCATCCCTATCCAAGTTATTATCCCTCAATAAAACAAAAAAAAAACAAGTCACGGACTGTTCTCGGACTCTGGGGTGCCTGTGAAAATTCGGTGTGCCTGGCTGTGAAGGGTGGGGGATCCCAGTATACTTGCGGCTTCTTAGGGGGTGCGCTACAAATACATAACTACATGGATTGATTTTTTTCATAAATGTCTGGAGCTCAGTGTCAAAGTGTCCTAGAAAAATGACAACTGGAATCTGACTGGTTGCTATGGAAAGCAGAAAAACTCTTTCGTCTGCTATTATAAAAAACCCTAAACTGACCAAGTATATCTGCTTGAAATAGTTTGTTCCCTGACATTCTATTTCCATGATTGGAAACATTCAGCTACATTGCAGGGTTACAAAGAGTATTGCTGAGTTCTTTGATTACAGGTCTACACTGCCTCCAGTATATGGCATACATATTCCTGGAAATGGGGTTCTTATTGTATGACAGCAATTAACATGCATATACATACAAGAAGAATGTAATGAAAGGCAGCTGCTGCTGATGGAATGGATTGTGTAGTATGGCAGACTTGACATTTACTGTTAGTACAATTAGAACTTTAAATTAAGCAGAGCTGTACTTTATAGCTGCTTGAATGCTATGAAGAATTCTACATAACAATGAGCCACTGATGGTAAATGCTAATAATTACACAATGCCACCTGCTTCTGCCAATTTCTCCAACAGTTAATGTACACTTTAAAAATCATTCACATTCTTTTCAGTTTTGCACAGTCTTGTAATAAGAGGAAATAGTGGCAACAATTTTTATACCAATTACATACTGTGTATGTTTGTGTGGAATTTCCAATGACAGAATGGCTGAGACTATGACGTCACGTCACATTGCTTAGTTTATATTACTGCAACCTGAAATCTGATTAATTGCTATGATCAATGTGCTTTGGAATACTTAAGAAAATATGGCTGTATATTTTCTAGTTATACAATATATATATATATATATATATTTACAGTATTTCATACATGTTGAAATCTAATGGGACAAGCCGAGCAATTAAAGTGGTTCTAGAGGCTTAAAGTGATTGTAAAACAATCACCTTGTACAAATCGCTTTAGGCCCTTGTCTGGCTTCCAGTGGGAGTTCAATGTGTTCTGTCAATAAGATTAAACAGCTCTGGACTGGATACATTCAGTGTGCAACTTGTCTCATTGCATTTCACAGTGGAGTGGAGCGTGTACGGACTCTGGTTGGTGGGAGCAGTGGTGTGGGTTGGGTTAGTTGAAGATTTCATATACATATATGAGTATAGGGGCCATTCACACTTGTGTAGGTTATAAGGCAGTGTTATTCATTTTGAATACTTTACAAAATGCTGAGAAGTGACAATACCGAAAAAAAAAAAAGAAATCTTCACATTTTCTAATCTTCAAATTAGGCCATCATTAGATTCATTCCATATATATTAGTAGAGCAGTACATTTCAGCATAACCTAACCACATTATTATTGTTATTAACAGAGTGTCTATTCCTCTCCATGAAAACAAACTGTAATTCCTTGCTTCCAAGCCTAGGGAGTCTGAATCACATGCGTGGCTACCAATCATTGGAATACTGCAG
The DNA here is from genome assembly GCA_037952925.1 of Lithobates clamitans. Lineage (NCBI taxonomy): Eukaryota > Metazoa > Chordata > Amphibia > Anura > Ranidae > Lithobates > Lithobates clamitans. The sequence continues at coordinate 294,446 of JBBGZY010000746.1, forward strand.
ACAGTGTATAGGTAATGTATGGGTTTATCTGATAAACCCTGACTCATAGCCAGAGGGCTGATAGGAAAAAAAAAAGGGATTCCCTTATCCAATTATGTAAGGTGGATGGAGGAATCCTCCCCTTTGAGCTATTGTATTCTGACAGCAGAAATCCTCGGCTGTCAGAGTACACTAATTAGCACTGCAGCTGCTGATTGAATAAAAGTTTTCCAGCAGTCACGTTTGAACAGGAATGGCCATAGATGGATTTTCGATCCATTTATATTCAGCACATAAGAGAATCAACATACCACAAAGGATACCAAAATGATATGTTAAATGAGTAAATGAGCAACTATGGCTACCCCCATGTACCCCAAAATATTATATATATATATATATATATATATATATATATATATATATACATATATATATATATACACATACACATACATATACATATACATATATATATATATATATATATATATATATATATATATATATATATATATATACACACATATACATATACATATACATATATATATATATATATATATATATATATATATATATATATATATATATATATATATGTATACACACATATACATATACATATACATACACATACACACACACACACACATACATACATACATACATACATACACACATAGTGGGGACGGAAAGTATTCAGACCCCCTTAAATTTTTCACTCTTTGTTATATTGCAGCCATTTGCTAAAATCATTTAAGTTCATTTTTTTTTCCTCATTAATGTACACACAGCACCCCATATTGACAGAAAAACACAGAATTGTTGACATTGTTCAGTTTTTCTTTTTTAATAAATCTGCAAAAATGTCAACAATTCTGTGTTTTTCTGTCAATATGGGGTGCGGTGTGTACATTAACTGGTTCCCGACCGGCGCACGCCAATGTACGTCGGCAGAATGGCACGGCTAGGCAAATGGACTTACAGGGACGTCCATTTGAATTCCCCGCCCTGCCATTGCGCGTGCGCCGCCAGCGGCGGCACGCGCGCACCGGCCGGGAGCTTCGTGAGTCGGGTCGCAGGTCCCGCGGACTCGATCGCCGCGGGGATACCCGCGATCGCCTCACGGAGAGGACAAACGGGGAGATGCTGATGTAAACAGCATCTCCCCGTTCTGCCTAGTGACAAGTGTCACTGATCACTGCTCCCTGTCATCGGGAGCTGTGATCAGAGTAATGACACTGCTAGCCCATCCCCCTACAGTTAGTAATCACTCCCCTGGAACACACTTAACCCCTCCCTGCCCCCTAGTGGTTAACCCCTTCACTGCCAGTGTCATTTACACAGTAATCAGTGCATTTTTAATCGCACTGATCGCTGTATAAATGACAATGGTCCCAAAAATGTGTCAAAAATGTCCGACATGTCCGCCATAACGTCGCAGTCACAATAAAAATCGCTGATCACCATTACTAGTAAAAAAAAAAAATATTAATAAAAATGCCATAAAACTATCCCCTATTTAGTAAATGCTATAACTTTTGCGCAAACCAATCAATAAACGCTTATTGTGATTTTTTTACCAAAAATATGTAGAAGAATACAATAAGCCTAAACTGAGGAAAAAAATGTTTTTTTTTATAGATTTTTGGGGGTATTTATTATAGCAAAATGTAAAAAATAATGCGTTTTTTTCAAAATTGTCGCTCTTATTTTGTTTATAGTGCAAAAAATAAAAAAAATCGCAGAGGCGATCAAATACCACCAAAAGAAAGCTCTATTAGTGGGGAAAAAAAAGAAAGTCAATTTTGTTTGGGAGCCACGTCGCACGACCGCGCAATTGTCAGTTAAAGCGACGCAGTGCCAAATTGCAAAAAAGCTCTGGTCAGGAAGGGGATAAAATCTTCCGGGGCTGAAGCGGTTTATGAGGGAAAAAAATGAACTTAAATGGTTTTATAGTCATTTAACATAACAAAGTGTGAAACATTTAACGGGGTCTGAATACTTTCCGTCCTCACTGTGTGTATATATATATATATATATATATATATATATATATATATAGATATATATATATAGATATATATATATATATATACACATTGTATATATATATATATATATATATATATATATATACACATACATACACACATATATATATATCTATATCTATATATACAGTATCTATATCTATATCTATATCTATATCTATATATATATATATATATATATATATATATATATACATACAGTGGGGACGGAAAGTATTCAGACCCCCTTAAATGTTTCACTCTTTGTTATATTGCAGCCATTTGCTAAAATCATTTAAGATCTTTTTTTTCCCTCATTAATGTACACACAGCACCCCATATTGACATAAAAACACAGCATTGTTGACATTTTTGCAGAGTTCTTAAAAAAGAAAAACTGAAATATCACATGGTCCTAAGTATTCAGACCCTTTGCTCAGTATTTAGTAGAAGCACCCTTTTGATCTAATACAGCCATGAGTCTTTTTGGGAAAGATGCAACAAGTTTTTCACACCTGGATTTTGGGATCCTCTGCCATTCCTCCTTGCAGATTCTATCCAGTTCTGTCAGGTTGGATGGTAAACGTTGGTGGACAGCCATTTTTAGGTCTCTCCAGAGATGCTCAATTGGGTTTAAATCAGAGCTCTGGGTGGGCCATTCAAAAACAGTCACTGAGTTGTTGTGAAGCCACTTCTTCGTTATTTTACCTGTGTGCTTAGGGTCATTGTCTTGTTGGAAGGTAAACCTTCGGCCCAGTCTGAGGTCCTGAGCACTCTGGAGAAGGTTTTCGTCCAGGATATCCCTGTACTTGGCCACATTCATCTTTTCCTCAATTGCAACCAGTCCTCCTGTCCCTGCAGCTGAAAAACACCCCCACAGCATGATGCTGCCACCACCATGCTTCACTGTTGGGACTGTATTGGACAGGTGATGAGCAGTGCCTGGTTTTCTCCACACATACCGCTTAGAATTAAGGCCAAAAAGTTCTACCTTGGTCTCATCAGACCAGAGAATCTTATTTCTCACCAGCTTGGAGTCCTTTAGGTGTTTTTTTTAGCAAACTCCATGCGGGCTTTCATGTGTCTTGCACTGAGGAGAGGCTTCCGTTGGGCCACTCTGCCATAAAGCCCCAACTGGTGGAGGGCTGCAGTGATTGTTGACTTTCTACAACCTTCTCCCATCTCCCGACTGCATCTCTGGAGCTCAGCCACAGTGATCTTTGGGTTCTTCTTTACCTCTCTCACCAAGGCTCCTCTCCCCCGATAGCTCAGTTTGGCCGGACAGCCAGCTCTAGGAGGGGTTCTGGTCGTCCCAAACATCTTCCATTTAAGGATTATGGAGGCCACTGTGCTCTTAGGAACCTTAAGTGCAGCAGAATTTTTTTTGTAACCTTGGTCTGATTTGTGCCTTGCCACAATTCTGTCTCTGAGCTCTTCAGGCAGTTCCTTTGACCTCATGATTCTCATTTGCTCTGACATGCATTGTGAGATGTAAGGTCTTATATAGACAGGTGTGTGGCTTTCCTAATCAAGTCCAATCAGTATAATCAAACACAGCTGGTCTCAAATGAAGGTGTAGAACCATCTCAAGGATGATCAGAAGAAATGGACAGCACCTGAGTTAAATATATGAGTGTCACAGCAAAGGGTCTGAATACTTAGGACCATGTGATATTTCAGTTTTTCTTTTTTAATAAATCTACAAAAATGTCAACAATTCTGTGTTTTTCTGTCAATATGGGGTGCTGTGTGTACATTAATGAGGAAAAAAATGAACTTAAATGATTTTAGCAAATGGCTGCAGTATAACAAAAAGTGAAAAATGTAAGGGGGTCTGAATACTTTCCGTCCCCACTGTATATAGATATAGATATCTATATCTATATCTATAGATATATCTCAACAAGGCATTGAACACTTTAATACACGTTAATAAGATTCTTTATGTACTGTATAAAGCTGTTCTCTTTCACATGTATAGCTTAAAGCATTCTTATTATATTATTATAGTTTGTGGGCAAGGACACAGGAATACAACATAAACAGAGTTTGACACTTGACTGTGCTAAACTAAGTAAGTAAAGGTGCTTACCCCCCATACAACAGGAACCCCAGGAGTGCAAAACAATATGCACACTGCAAAAATATTAGAACACACAATATCATATGAATGGTGCTGTTGTTACAAAAGTAAAATAGTTGTTTAAAAGGACTTAAAAAAAATTATATTGACATGCTTCTTATTTTTCCATCATTTAAATTTGCTAATTTGATCTTTTTTTATCATTTAATTTATGAAATAATTTTAATAAATTTTAATAAGGTGTAATGATTTTAAACTGTTTTCAATGTGGAATAAATACATGTTTATATTTGTTATAAAAGACTGGGAACTAAAATGGGTACTTTGGCTACATATTATTAACATAGAAAGTTTCTTGAAGACATTGTGATATAATGTTTTTAACGATTACGAGAGTGAACGTTTGCCCTTACAGTGGCATACCAATCCAACAACTGTCTGGCAAATTTTTTTCAACCACTAGAAAAAGTACAGCAAAAATCAACAGAATTAGTGAAATATGTTAAATACAGATGGCAGAAAAAACTGACCAGGGTTTTAATTATTTCTTACAGTTGACTTCCTGCTTTTAGGGCTCATTTACACTTACTGCAAAATGTGGCAAATGGACACAATTGTTTTAAAGTACTCTGAAAGCCAATCAAAGCACCTGTCACCAAATAAAATGGTTACCTTACAGTTCTGTTCACCTGTTGTTACCCCACATCACTTTCTTGGCGCTTCAAAGCCTCTCCAAAGCCTCCCTAGAAGTCTATGACCATGCTCATATACAGCACCTGCAGCTTTTGAGGGACTTTTATTCAGCGTTAGCATTGCCTTGTTTTGGAGGTATTGCAGGTATGAGATATCCCAAAATGCACTGGGAAACCAACAAGCAAACTGGAAAGAGGTCATCAGTAGTCACTTCATGTGTATATATTCTTGAAGTGTCTGGTGCAGACGTCACATCTGGTGGGCAGCGTGTGGCAGCAGGAAGATGAGCGAGGTCCTCAAATGGAGTGGAGCAAACAGCAGGTGGCACATGCAGTGTACAACATGGGAACGCTATAGTAGAAGGTGAGCGGTGGCCGGAGGGCAAGGCCGGATGAAGAACAACATGGGCCTGGTGCTGAGGATTATGGTGGGGCTTTTTATTAAAAAAAAAATAATAATAATAGAATGCAAAAATTTTTTGTTATAATAAATTAAATTAAATAGAGAGAGGGAGAATGAGAGAGAGAGAGAGAGAGAGAGAGAGAGAGAGAGAGAGAGAGAGAGAGAGAGAGAGAGAGAGAGAGAGAAAGGGGATGAGAGAGGGGTGAGGGATAAAGGAGGGAGGATGAGAGATAGAGGTGGAATTTGAGAGAGAGAGGATGCAAATGAGCATGCGTGGAAGTCACAGCAACACAGCCCGACCAAGGCAAGTGACCAAAGGCACAGAACCCGGAAGGAAGACAGGGTGAAGTTGAAACAAAAGTGTGCCCATTCTAGAGTAGAAGGTGAGCGGTGGCCGGAGGGCAAGGCCGGATGAAGAACAACATGGGCCTGGTGCTGAGGATTATGGTGGGGCTTTTTATTAAAAAAAAATAATAATAATAGAATGCAAAAATTTTTTGTTATAATAAATTAAATTAAATAGAGAGAGGGAGAATGAGAGAGAGAGAGAGAGAGAGAGAGAGAGAGAGAGAGAGAGAGAGAGAGAGAGAGAGAGGGGGAGAGAGGGAGAGAGGGAGAGAGGGAGAGAGGGAGAGAGAGAGAGAGAGAGAGAGAGAGGGAGAGGGAGAGGGAGAGGGAGAGGGAGAGGGAGAGAGAGAGAGAGAGAGAAAGGGGATGAGAGAGGGGTGAGGGATAAAGGAGGGAGGATGAGAGATAGAGGTGGAATTTGAGAGAGAGAGGATGCAAATGAGCATGCGTGGAAGTCACAGCAACACAGCCCGACCAAGGCAAGTGACCAAAGGCACAGAACCCGGAAGGAAGACAGGGTGAAGTTGAAACAAAAGTGTGCCCATTCTAGAGTAGAAGGTGAGCGGTGGCCGGAGGGCAAGGCCGGATGAAGAACAACATGGGCCTGGTGCTGAGGATTATGGTGGGGCTTTTTATTAAAAAAAAAATAATAATAATAGAATGCAAAAATGTTTTGTTATAATAAATTAAATTAAATAGAGAGAGAGAGAGAGAGAGAGAGAGAGAGAGAGAGAGAGAGAGAGAGAGAGAGAGAGAGAGAGAAAGGGGATGAGAGAGGGGTGAGGGATAAAGGAGGGAGGATGAGAGATAGAGGTGGAATTTGAGAGAGAGAGGATGCAAATGAGCATGCGTGGAAGTCACAGCAACACAGCCCGACCAAGGCAAGAGACCAAAGGCACAGAACCCGGAAGGAAGACAGGGTGAAGTTGAAACAAAAGTGTGCCCATTCTAGAGCTGGTAACATTGAGGATATTCAATATCATTTTAAAGAACTGTTTTTGTGTGTAAGAGGCATAGGGGAGGAGTATGGATGGTATAAAAGTGGGAAGTATGTGCAGGTGAGGAGTGTGGGGGGTATGCCAGTGGGCAGTATGTACAGGGGAGGAGTGTGAAGGGTATGATGGGGATAGTATGTACAGGAGAGGAGTGTGGAAGGTATTATGAGGGTGATATGTACAGGAGAGGAGTGTGGAGAGAAAGATAATTGGCAGTATGTGCAGGAGAGGAGTGTAGAGGGTATGAAAGTTGGCATTATGTACAGGAGAGGAGTGTGGAGGGTATGAAAGTGGGCAGTATGTACAGGAGAGGAGTGTGGAGGGTATGACTGTGGGCAGTATGTACAGGAGAGGAGTGTGGAGGGTATGACAGTAAGCAGTATGTACAGGAGAGGAGTGTGGAGGGTATGACAGTAAGCAGTATGTACAGGAGAGGAGTGTGGAGGGTATGACAGTGGGCACAATGCATAGGAGAGAAGTGTGGAGGGTATGATAGTAGGCACTATGTATAGGAGAGGAGTGTGGAGGGTATGACAGTGGGCACTATGTACAGGTGAAGAGGATGTAGGAATCTAGGAAGGAAAAATGTGAAAGTTTGTGGAAGGATGTTTAGGGACGCGTAGTAGTTAAGCAGGCCATACATGAATTGAAATTAAGCCAATCAAGCAGAGACCAGCTATAGTTGATCTATGTATGGGCTAGCTGGTTGTACACAAGTCAATCTATTAATCAACGTGAGTACAAACAGCCTGTCAGGTTTTTCCCAAAACAGTCAGTGCTGTCAGCTATAGTTAGCAACACTGATCATTGTATTCTGTGGGTTGGGAAGGCTCCCCACTGGCAGAACACAATAACACTGTGGGAGTGATTCCCCCATTTACAGGTCAGCAGGTGAGAAGGTGTGTGGGGACAGGCTGGAGAGAGAGGTCAGTCAGCAGGGGGGTATGAGGTGGTCATGGAGGGATATCAATCAGCGGGTGGGGGGAGTAAGTGGGGGTGATATCTTTTGGAGTAGGGTCTGTCATCTGCAGGTTGGGAAATGGTAACTTGTGATATAAGTTGAAGGGAGGTGGCTAACATGGAAAGTGGCTGGGGAGTGACCTGGTTGTTGGTGAGTGTAAAATGGATGATGTGTTTCAAGTCTTTCACATTTACAGTAATGCTTACTGCCCTCTGAAAAGTGATCTGTGGTGTAATGCTTTTCAACGAGTGGTATAGCAGCAGCCGACAGGCGTTCATGAGGTGCTACTGCCGGCTCTTTTTTTTTTTTTTTACATTGCTGAAGGTAAACATTACATTACTGGATCTACTGATTACCAACAATACAGACCTGATCACGGATGTGCAAATAGGGGGCAATTTAGGTAACAGCGATCACAGGTCAATTAGTTTCAGTATAAATGACACGAATAGGAAACATAAAAGGGAATACAAAGACCCTGAATTTCAGAAGAGCCAACTTCCCTAAACTACAAACCTTGCTAAAAGGCATAAATTGGGATAAAATATTAGAAACAAAAAACACGGAGGAGAGATGGGTTTGCTTTAAGAGCATATTAAATAAGGGCATTAGCCAATGCATCCCACTGGGTAATACATTTAAAAGAGCAAACAAAAGTCCTGGATGGCTTAACTCCATTGTAAAAATGCATATAAAAGCAAAGGAGAAGGCCTTTAAAAAATACAAGGCTGAGGGATCATCATCAGCATTCAGACATTATAAAGAATGCAACAAGAAATGTAAGGGTGCAATTAGGACGGATAAATAGAACATGAAAGACACATAGTGGAGGAGAGCAAAAAAAATCCCAAGAAATTCTTTAACTATGTAAACAGTAAAAAAGGGAGGACAGACCATATTGGCCCCATAAAGAATGAGGAAGGAAATCTGGTTACTAAGGATGGGGAGATGGCGAAGGTATTGAATTTATTCTTCTCAGTCTTCACAAGTGAATTGGGGGGCTTCAGTAACCAAAACTGCAGTATTTATCCTCATGACACAACACAGGAAGCACCTCCATGGTTAACAGCGAACAGAATTAAAATTAGACTTGAGAAACTTAACATTAATAAATCACCGGGACCAGATGGCTTGCATCCGAGGGTACTTATGGAACTCAGTCAAGTGATTGCCAGACCGTTGTTCCTAATTTTTACAGACAGTTTATTTACTGGAATGGTACCAGCTGATTGGAGAAAATCCAATGTAGCACCAATATTTAAAAAGGGCCCAAAATACATCCCTGGGAATTACAGACCAGTTAGCCTAACATCAATAGTATGTAAACTCTTGGAGGGGATTATAAGGGACTATATACAAGATTTTAGTAATGAGAACGGTATCATTAGCAGTAATCAGCATGAATTCATGAAGAATCGTTCTTGCCAAACCAATCTACTAACCTTCTATGAGGAGGTGAGTTGCCATCTAGATAAAGGAAGGTCTGTAGACGTGGTGTATCTGGATTTTGCAAAAGCATTTGACACAGTTCCCCATAAACATTTACTGTACCAAATAAGGTCCGTTGGCATGGACCATAGGGTGAGTACATGGATTGAAAACTGGCTACAAGGGCGAGTTTAGAGGGTGGTGATATATGGGGAGTACTCGGAATGGTCAGGGGTGGGTAGTGGGGTTCCCCAGGGTTCTGTGCTGGGACCAATCCTATTTAATTTGTTCATAAACAACCTGGAGGATGGGATAAACTGTTCAATCCCTGTATTTGCAGACGATACTAAGCTAAGCAGGGCAATAACTTCTCCACAGGATGTGGAAACCTTGCAAAAAGATCTGAACAAATTAATGGGGTGGGCAACTACATGGCAAATGAGGTTCAATGTAGAAAAATGTAAAATAATGCATTTGGGTGGCAAAAATATGAATGCAATTTATACACTGTAGGGAGAACCTCTGGGGGAATATAGGATGGAAAAGGACCTGGGGGTCCTAGTAGATGATAGGCTCAGCAATGGCATGCAATGCCAAGCTGATGCTAACAAAGCAAACAGAATATTGGCATGCATTAAAAAGGGGATCAACTCCAGAGATAAAACGATAATTCTCCTACTCTACAAACTCTGGTCCGGTCGCGCCTAGAGTATGCTATACAGTTCTGGGCACCAGTCCTCAGGAAGGATGTACTGGAAATGGAGCGAGTATAAAGAAGGGCAACAAAGCTAATAAAGGGGCTGGAGGATCTTAGTTATGAAGAAAGGTTGCGAGCACTGAACTTATTCTCTCTGGAGAAGAGACGCTTGAGAGGGGATATGATTTCAATATACAAATACCGTACTGGTGACCCCACAATAGAAATAAAACTTTTTCGCAGAAGAGAGTTTAACAAGACTTGTGGCCACTCATTAAAATTAGAAGAAAAGAGGTTTAACGATAAACTACGTAGAGGGTTCATTACTGTTAGAGCGGCAAGGATGTGGAATTTCCTTCCAAGGGCGGTGGTCTCAGTGGGGAGCATTGATAGCTTCAAGAAACTATTAGATAAGCACCTGAATGACCGCAACATACAGGGATATACAATGTAATACTGACACATAATCACACATAGGTTGGACTTGATGGACTTGTGTCTTTTTTCAACCTCACCTACTATGTAACTATGTAATCTATGTAACTATGAATGGCAGTTTAACATTGTTGGACTATGCTGCTACTGCGAGCGAGTTTAACAGGCGGTGCTGCCTGTCAAACTCTGCAGGCTCCAAGCTATCCATTGAGCTCAGTGTCTCTGACAAGATGTGAGGAGAGGCACTGTTAGCTCATCATCTCAGTCTGCTGCAAACAGAGTGTGCCAGCTTGTATTTAAAGTGGGGTTCCACCCAGGGGGTCCATTAAAAAAAAAAAATTAAAAGTCAGCAGCTACAAATACTGCAGCTGCTGACTTTTAATTGGACACTTACCTGTCCCTGGGTCCAGCGATGCGGGGGATCGAAGCCCCACTCGTCCCCCCCCCCTCTGCTCGTCGGCATTTCAACTGTGGGCGCCGGGCTGTGGCTTTACAGCC